>CM037786.1:60133418-60144838 GCA_021229015.1 Solen grandis | reverse complement strand
GTGTTTTTGACTCGGAATAACCTTAATTAAAATCTCCCAGATAATTTTATCACATGCATTGAATATGAAAGAGTATGGTCGATACCTCACCCACCCATTTAGTCAATTTCGTGATGATAATAGTTGGCTAATCTTCATCTGAGGGGATTTCAAGCTTCACACATTATCCAAAAAAATAAATTCTTACAAAAATAATGTTTAACTGTTTTTTACATTGCATATATTTAATGAATAAAGATATCCAGAATGTTGCATAGCTTACATCTATAGGATGGCGTCTGCAGAGAGATGAAGTTTTGCGGACACACTGAGTGCGTCGACTATTTCTCACAATATCGCGGCCGCGCCGATAATTTACGAGATTTCCTTCACACGCTTATTTGAGTTTCTTATCTTTGGGTTTAGGTCTTTGTTACCGTGTATCGCATATCACATAACGTAAATCGCATATCGTATGGTATCAGATTAAGGGCGTTTCAGCGGGTTACGGCTGATTTTGAATTTGGTATTTTTTTTTTTAATTTCTCATTTATTTTAAGGTGAATGATAGAAGAAAGCCAAAATTTTAAGATTCATGTGTTAAGTATATCATCAAAAGTATATTTGCCAAATTTTGAAGTTATAAAAAGTCAAATTTTAGTGTTTTTATGCAAATTTGGCTAAAAATTCATTAATTGTATTGTATTGTATTGGGGTTTACCGTCGCTGCAATAGTATTTCAATCATTTAGCGATGTCCAGCTAATTACAGGTGGAGGAAGACCCCGAGTACACAGAGGAACCCGGGTAGAACCACCGACCTACCGCAAGCCAGCTGGAAGGCTTCCTCACATGAAAGATCCGAAGTCCCTACCGGGATTCGAACCCACAGCGGTGAGGGGGCTGAGAGATTTGTAGTCCATGACTGTAACCGCTCGGCCACGGCGGCCCCAAAAATTCATTAAAAAATAGTTTTAGTTAAAAAACAAATCAGGTGAGGAATGTATTTTTTTTTTGCATTTTCATAAAGCATTTATATCAGAAAACTGACCCTGAAAAAATAAAGAAAATCTGTCCTTTGAATTTTTTTTTTTTATTTAGAAGTATATATATATGAAAATTCACAGTGTTGGGATAGTTTATAATTTGGTAGCATTATTTTTTTGTAACTTACAGAATACATTATAAGTTACAAATGGTGATAAAAATATCTTAAAAATATCATTTTAATATGCTGTTACAGTATTTAGAAACGAAATCTTTCATATTTTTTAATGTCATTTTTTCAACAAATTTTAGCAAATAGTGATGCTCTACCATAAGCTTGATCTCTAAAACAAACATGGTGACCCACTATTTTTAATTCATATATCTTTTAGTTAAAGTTTAAAGTACTTATATGCAATTTTTTTAGAAAAATCTGTCCGTTAGAAAAAAACCGCTCAAACGCATATCGCAGATCATATATCGTTCGTATTTCAATCGTATATCAAAGGTATTTTTTGACATGATACGATAGCACCACTGTATAATAGTTTCACACACACACACACACACACACACACACACACACACAACAAAAAATAGTTGCCGGTCATGCTGTTGGTGAATCTCCCTTGTTTGGCGCTCAGTACACACAAGTAGTTCCAGATATTTTCAAGACTGGTTGGCCTGGTGACAGGTAATTGTGACTATGTGGCATCATGTCACTAGTTTGCGGCTACAAAGTTACTAAATGAATGAAATACTGCCAGTGGGATGTTCAACACAAGCAAATAAACAAACAAATTTACTAAAATATTACATCCTCTGCCACTGATGGACGCTCGAAATACGTTCCGTACTTATACCATTTAAACAACTAAACAAAGAACAAATATTTAAAAATCTGCATATCTAGGTAAATATTTCAGTGTCACCTGTCAAGTTTATGCTGGTGACAAAGGGTCATATGTCATGATATGCTTTCGCAGATGGTCATTTTAATACAACTGTTTAAAATTCGTATTCGTTAAAGGCAAAACTATAGCTTCACGGTTGTCTATGGAAGAGCATTTACGTAAATAATCGGTTGATGTAACTGACAAATGCATTTATTTAAATAGCAAGTGCCTATGTGCAACTGCTTTGTACCTACTTGTAACTGTCAAATTGCGGAGCCGTCGTGGCCGAGCGGTTACAGTCGTGGACTGTGGGTTCGAATCCCGGTATGGTCTTCGGATTTTTCATGTGAGGAAGCCTTCCAGCTGGCTTGCGGTAGGTCGGTGGTTCTACCCGGGTACCTCTGTGTACTCGGGGTCTTCCTCCACCTGTAATTAGCTGGACGTCGCTATATGATTGAAATACTATCGCAGCGACGGTAAACATTAATACAACAACAACAACAACAACAACTTTAATTGCCTATGTGTAATTGCCCACGACTAAATAATAAGCGCTAACGCTGAACTGATAAGTACATACTTGTTAATCTACTGTACAGTACTTAATGTACGCTGTGAAAGATGCTTACTGCTAAGGCCTACTTTTTTAATTGACTACTGTGTGTGTTTATATCATTACTCCAACTAATTATCGATATAAGAAACTTTATAAGTGTATAATGTAACAAGATCATAGAAAGTAAAGCTAACTTAGCCATACGCATTGGTCAGAAAGCACTTAGACGAATGCAACTAAACGAAGATAAAATCAAGCTAGCAGTCAATAACGATGTACCGGAAAAAAATACGTCCCTTGAATTAACATTGTTTTTTTCTACGAGACCAAAAAGAAATTGGCGAAAAAACAACAACAAACGATTATTGCGATATAAAATATATATTGGCGTGGGTTTAAAATATTAAAATTCAAGCTGAAAACTCTCCAAATTAACAAATTAATCATAAATAATAATAATATCACAAAATAATATATTATTACCATTTTAATAATATTTTTACAACTTTAAGGAAATACATTTAATTTTTGTTTAACGAATACATAATGGCAGCCCCACACCGCGTGGGTTCGAATCCCAGCAGGGTCATTCGGATTTTCATGTGAGGAAGCCTTCCAGCTGGCTTGCGGTAGGTCGGTGGTTCTACCTGGATGCCTCCGTGCATTCGGGGTCTTCCTCCACCTGTAATTAGCTGGACGTCGCTATATGACTAAAATACTCTCGATTAAGCGACTGTAAACTCAAATAGTCAAATAGACATAATGGCAGAGTGAATTATAGATTCTATATCGCTATCGCCAAAAATAGGGGAAAATCACATATTCATATTATGTATTCTTAGATAATCCAAAAGAATAGAGAAAAAAGAAGAAAGGATAAGTGTCCCTTCTTTCAGAAAATAATTCAATTTTGTCCCACCATTACGTAATTGCGCAGCATATTGCACATAGCCTTCCCCAAGATAGGGATATAGAAGAGGTTCAAATGTTGTCTACTTAGATGGGGCTATTCAGTGAATAAGTTTCACAATCCCAATGGGACACGGTGTGGATTATTACAGATGTACATTCTTTCAGAAAATAATTCATTTTGTCACAACATTACGTATTTGTACAGCATATTGCATATAGCCTTCCCCAGGATAAGGATATTACACAGGGATCCTTTGTGCTATTATTCATTTAATTATGAATTCACAATTATCATTATTATTAAATCAGATAAGGATATTTAGATATCAAAGGAAAAACTTCAAGTATTCAGTGTCACTATTAGCATATGTGTCAAACATTAATTTTATGTATTAGTTATCGTTTATATTTTAAATTTTATGGAATTTATCGCAAACGACTCGAAGCGGAGGCCATAAAATTTAAAATATTAACGATAGCATAAATAAAGTTTGTCACGTACACCATACTGCTTTGCCTTTGACCTCGCGTTATGGAACGAACTCCCGTTTGAATGACAGTTCACGTGATATCACTGGGTACATTGTTCATATGAACCTCATTATTATTTTCCTTAAAATCAGCAACATTTTATTTTCAGTTGGTCTAATTGAATAAATACATAAATGCTTAAAAATTAAAATTATGATAATAATGGTGAAAATATGATAAAAATAATACAGCGCCCGCTTTTTCACTTTATTTTACATACCGTCCGCTTTTTCCCTATGTTATATATATTGTCTGCGTTTTCCTCCTTTGTTTATATTGTCCGCGTAAGGCGTCCACGTTTTAAACCTTCCCCGGTAATATTAATTCGTTTAACTGCAGTCGTCTGAATGTTTACTGCTAAGAGACTAGCCACAGGACATTAGATTTACAAGGGATGCATAACATCCAGGTTGCAAAGGTACACAATGTCATTTACTAACTTACGTAGATGCACCTTAAAGCTGTATACATAGACCTTTAAGTAGTAAGAAGATACAACTCAGTAACACAAATGAAATAGTCAATAGAAAACACACAATTTTCACTTCTAATTTAGATGAATGCATTTGTCAGTTACATCAATTTATTAACTTACTTTGATGCAGCTTAAAGCTGTATACATAGACTTATAAGTAGTGAGAATAAAAACTCAGTAACACAAATGAAATAGTCAATAGGAAGCAAAGTTTACGCAAGCACTTCTCATTTAGATGAAAGAATGTGTAAGTTACATCAAACAATTATTTACGTAAATGCCCTTCCATACTTCACAGGGGGAACGTCATGGTTTGTGGTTGTGTTTCAGGTAATGTGAGTACACATGATAAAATGTCGGCGTTTATTCATTAAAATGATTATCAATACCGTGTTCCTGTAAAGGTAAAATATGCAATTGATTGTGTGTTGGATTTAAAGCAGACAGTAATTCAGATGAGTCATTTTGGAGAGACAGGTAAAATGCTAACACACTGCAATATTACGCCTTTTCTGGACGGTATTAGTACTGTATATATATTACTGTTATTAATTAAGTACTGTATGTTTGATAGTATGTCCAATTACGATGGGTTTACACTTCCATTTGCGCATTTGCAAAATTGGTATTGCAGTCGAATGTAAAGGTGTGATAAAAATAGTTTTCAGTGACTGATATTTTTAAATGTGATTGTTTAGGGGTTAAAATACGTGATTTGTGTTTGTTTAAATAGTTTCCAGTGTAATTTATCATATTTTTTAGATTGTTAGTCAGTAGATGTATGTATTTTAATGATGTTTACATACAGTCATATACATATCGGTCATGACATTGCACATTTCATTTCCTCTTTATTGAGCTTGTAATTATACAAAGTATTTTAATTATTACATGATCGGTGTGGTAAGTATTGCGTATTGTTTATCTTGTTTATATGTAACCGTAATATAAAGACCGCATGGTGTAGATATCGATACAGTACAATTGCATGTGAAGTGCTAGTCCTGCTGTTTTGATCAGATTGATTATTTATAGCCTTATTTACACCCGTCTACTGCACTTGTAGAAATAGCTCAGTTAGTAAGATCGTCGATCGGAATTACTCTTTTTTTCATTCAAGAGGTCCTGAGTTCGATTCCAGCTGGGTCTCTTTTTTTTCTTAATTCTTATTTCTTTTTTAAATTCTTGAGTTATGTTTATTTTAAATAGTTATTTTATACATCCTTTAGTTTGCTTTTGTTAATTTGTATTTGCTTCTTTTTGATTTAAACATAAAAATTAACCAAAAATAAAAATAAATATATATATATTCTGTATGTAAAAATGATATATGGAAAGGTATTTTTTTTATAAATTTTAATTCCTAGTTTTTAAAAAAAAAGTTTAAAAAATGACATCTCCAATTATGTTTTTTACCCATGCACTTTTCATCTTAGATGTAATGTTTTCGCTGTCAGGATCCAAAGTTTAAATTTCAATGCCTCCACAAGCTGCCATAAAATATACGGGAAATGCTACTTAATTGGGAGTTATATTTTTAAGCCTAGAGAGACTTGGGACTCGTGCAGGGAAAATTATAAAGTAATAACTGCCTCTCCATATAGAAATAATATTAATATTAAGAGAGGTCATTATTATTATTATTTACTTTTATTTTATATTTAATATAAAGGTCCTGTGCATAGACAGGTTAGGTTATAAGGTCAAAACAGTAGAAAAGAGAAATAGAGGGGAATAGTATGCTTATTGTAAGCCGTCCATGAAAACATTTTATTTTAATCTTTTCTTGTTTAATTTTCAGCCACGCAAATTCGTAGCCCATTTATTCTCCCGTCATAGGTATTATGTGTCGGGGTCATCCGCCTTACTACCTTACACGTTTGTGCATGAAAATATTTATAGAAAAGACCCATTAAACAAAAGATAAGATACTTCTGTAGCAGATAGTGAAATGTAGTATTTGCCACCTGAAGTTTTACAAACTTTCAAATACATATGGAAAAAAATTAGAAAAAATTTACCTTTCTAATGAAATGTTCAACTTTCCAGTGTAAAAAATATTTTAAGTAATTACATTGATTATTATTATTATTATGATTATGATTATTTAATTTCCAATCAGTTTAGCACATTTTTTTTTACATATTTTGTACATGCAAAATCTTTTATATTCTGCAAGAATCTATTTTTTTTTATTTTTGACTAATTTTAAACATGTTCTAGATCTGAATCATTATAAAATAATGTATTGTTTTATTGCAAGATAAGCATTCCTCTCGAATATATTTAACAGAACTAGGATTTATGTAAAACATAACTTTCTATTCTTTGTTATTACAGGTCTTTTTTTCCATAGCCTTAAAACCTCTTTAAACTTTTATTATAGTTTTACATAAAAATGGTTAAAATGATTAATAGGTCAATGGTATTAATTCAAATAACCAAAATAAAACAAAAATATAAGCACATTACATGAGCTATTTCAACATTACAATCTTTCTAAGAGTAAATACCCTAATATGTATAATAACACAATGTTAACTTATACAGTCTTATATAATGACTATAGTTATTACTTATGTTTACATATAAATTAAAGGGTATAAATCTTAGTATAACTTTTTCAATAGTTTATCTCTTTTCTACATGTATTTCTCCCTTTTTAACCCTTTTGTTATTTAAACCTTACCTACTTTACATAGTTTTTTTTATACCAAACATAAAGGGTAGTAGTGGTAATGAACAGTTGAACCATATATTTTACGTTATTTAATCTATAATCATGATGAAAATGTTTATAAAAATACCGCGGCATAATAATTCATATCCATTATTTATTTTACTAAGAAAAAAAAGAAGAAAAAGAACAACATATAATTCGTATCTAAGGTCTCAGTAGCTGGACTATAGTGTCCTTCCATTTTTACATACAAAAGCTACAGGTATATTCTACCAATAGCACCGAGTTTTGCACAGATGCACAATGGGCCCTATCCATTATGTTGGCATAAAAACAGAACAGTCTTTGAAATCAGATAATAATATGAATTTTTACTGAATAAGATTTTTATATTGTCCCCAAGATGCTTCAAATTTATGAATTAGTATATTCTTTGTTGCAAGATACCTATTTACATTATAAAATTTCACAGTTGTTTTTTTAAAATGTTCAATATTGGGTATTTGTAAATAAAGTATTTTGCCTGCATTAGAATTTTGTTTATAGTTTGACCCAATTTACAATTACCAAACAGTATTTCATTCATCTTCCACTCTCGCAATTGCACATTACATTTACCATTAATTTAATTTGTAACCTGATATCAGAAAAGTTTGATATACCCATAGTGCCAGAACAAATGTAATATTGAATAATGGAATTTGGACAAGCAAGAAGCAACACTAGACTGGTATTAAAAATGGTGATTTCATTGACATAAAACATTCTTCTCTCACCATGGCAACAAGGATTGTAGTAATGTTTTGCTTGCGTCCTTCCGAGCTGCATTTATGTTGTGGGTGGTCAGATTTTAACATTTATTGGTAAAACTGTTCACTATGGTGTGAAAGTATGTCAAGTAAAATGAACTGATGGGCTCATTAAGGTCAAGGTTACCAATGAAGGTCACTATTGTCAAAAATATGTAAAAATAAAAAAAAAACAATAAAAAAACAAATTGATTTTCCGGTGGTAGTTAAGTCATGGGTTACCCGATTTTAACATAAATTGGTAATACTGTTCGCTATGTTGTGAAAGTATATCAAGTAAAATGAACTGATGGATTCATCAAGGTCAAGGTTACCAATGAAGGTCACAATTGTCAAAAACGTAAAACCCTGATTTTCCGGGTGGTATTTTAGTCATGAGTTATCCGATTTTAACAGAACTTGGTATATATGTTACATATGATATGACAGTGTGTACATGAACCTGTGGGTACCACAATGTCAAGATCATCATTAAAGGTAACATTTTTCAAAAATATGGGAAATTATATCTTCTGGGTTGTAGCTTAGTTATTGGTTTTCCGATTTTACCATAAATTGGTAAACATATTAAATGTGATGTGATTGTCACTGAAATAAACTGGTTGATACTTCGAGGTGAAGATCATTTTTCAAAGTAACAGTTTTAAAAAATATGCAAAATGTATCTTGTATGCATAATAATTTTGCAGTTTGTGGTTGGATTTTAAGATAAATTATATATTTAGCAATGACTTCTCCTTTTCCAAAATGTTTACGTAAGCTTGTTAATCTGAATTAGTCTCTTTAGATAATTGTTTTAATAATCTGTACAAATGAGTACATACATGACCATAATTTTGATTTCATCATCTCTAATATTAACTTTCTTTCCGGTAAGGTCATTTTGAGAATTTACTTACGTAAATTTAAAAGAAAGCATATAAGTCATAGGGAATAATTATGGTTAAATATCAAAAGCGCAATCGGCAAAATACTTTGGTATTGGCGTACTTTGATCATTTAATCAAATGGTATAATGTAAAAATATCCTCTGCTGTTTCGACCGTTTTGTCATCGATTGCCATGTTTCAAAGATCTAATGCAAGTTATATCTATCGAAATGTTACGAAAAACATTTAATATACAATCACAATGTTTTGATAATAAAATATGAGCGAAAATAAAATCGTTATTTGTATTTGTATCATCTTTTCAGTAAACCGGTGAAGATATAAAGTATTGAGCCGTTACGCGTCTCTGTTAAAAATTTTGTTAAAATCTATGTTGGCCGCATAGATAAGAAAGATTAATTATTTAGATATACATATGGTAAGTGTCTTGTCTGTCGAAGCATGCGACCACACTGAATTTATCGAATCAAATGTTGACATCAGCCATATTCGTAATTGTAAATTACGGTTCAACGGATTTCAACAGGTAATTTCCGTCAAATATTTTGTTCAAGCTGACAAATAATAAATACTGATTATTTCCGTTTTCGATGATTTAAGGTTAGTCGTTTATGTTAAAGATTGAAAAAGACTTCTGAATACATTTTAATTTTCCCGAATGTAATAGGCCATTTTCACCACTTAGTGAACTTAGTCTTTTGTAATCCTGTATGATGGTCTTTCTTTTTACTTTATCTATAGATCCATTCCAAGAGAGATTTAATAACCACAAGTCTACCTAAAGGTGACAGCAATCTTTTTGACCAAATGTGAAGCAATTTCTTTATCTCCTCCACTTTATCATCATTACTGATATCTGTTATTTCAAATTATATTCTGGGCAAAGAATAGTATTGCTATTTTATGTGCCCCACTCCATATTAATTTTGTTTTATCTGTATTTATATCAAGGCCGGAGATTCTCCCATAGAATTTTAAAATTTTCATTGTGTTTAAAAGAGACTCTGAAGTACCATCCAAATATAATGATGTATCATCAGCATATTGCGAAATTTTATAATCTTGATTTTGTATAAGGATTCCTTTACGTTTTTATCATTTCGTATTGAAATTGAATAAAAAAAAATCAGCACAAAGAATAAACAGGTAGGGTGACAGTGGATCTCCTTGACGACAGCCCCTATGAATAAAAAACAGTCAGACATATGACAATTGACCACCACACAAGATTCGATATTGGTATAAAATATTGATATCCATTTCTTAATTGAAGGGCCAAAATTAAAAAGGTCTAAAAGTTTGGCCATGATTTTCCACGAGACGGTATCAGTTGCATAAGACCTGGTTTACTATGTTTTTCAATATAAAATAATATATCATATAACAATCTAATATTTGTGGACATGAGCCTTCCTGGCAAAAAGCCTGTCTGATCTTTATGTATAATATTACCTAGTGTATTTTTAATTCTAAAAGCTATAGATGACGATGCAATCTTATATGCTATATTTAACAAAGATATGGGCCTCCAGTTTTTAATAACGATTTATCCTTATTTCCTTTGGGAATACATGCTCTTACTCCTTGTTTCTGTGTAACTGAAAGTTCTGCTATTGAAAGTACATAAAAGTTGCCCACTTTACAGTTACTTTTTAATAAATGTTTTACTAATGGGCATTTCCCTGAATATTGGTCTGAAGGATATGTAATTCCTCTTCACAAAAAGGTGATATTAATAAAGTAGATAATTATAGAGGTATTACTTTGCTTAGTTGTCTAGGGCAGTTATTTACACGTGTTCTTAATAATAGGTTATCTCGTTGGGCTGAAGATTATTTTGTATATATTGATGCGCAAGCAGGGTTTAGAAGTAAGATGAGCACAGTTGATAATATTTTTGTGTTACATGGTCTTATAACCCGCATGTTAAATCAGGGAAAACGTTTATATTGTGCATTTTTTTACTTTTCTAAGGCATTTGATTATGTTGTTCGGGATAATCTTTGGTTTAAACTTATTAAACTAGGCTTAAGGGGAAATATGCTTAATATTTTAGGTGTGTGAAGTTAGCGCGTAGATCGTAGATCGTAAATCAACACTAATTTTCTTTGTCGACCTGGGTCGTAGATCGTAGCTCAACCATTCAAATAAACCAAAATAAATGGTTGAGCTGGGTCGTAGATCGTAGCTCGACCATTCAAATAAACCAAAATAAATGGTTGAGCTGGGTCGTAGATCGTAGCTCGACCATTCAAATAAACCAAAATAAATGGTTGAGCTGGGTCGTAGATCGTAGCTCAACCATTGAAAATGTTCATAGAATGGTTGAGCTGGGTCGTAGATCGTAGCTCAACCACTCAAATAAACCAAAATAAATGGTTGAGCTGGGTCGTAGATCGTAGCTCAACCGTTGAAAATGTTCATAGAATGGTTGAGCTGGGTCGTAGATCGTAGCTCAGCCACTCAAATAAACCAAAATAAATGGTTGAGCTGGGTCGTAGATTGTAGCTCAGCCACTCAAATAAACCAAAATAAATGGTTGAGCTGGGTCGTAGATTGTAGCTCAACCATTAAAAATGTTAATGGAATGGTTGAGCTGGGTCGTAGATCGTAGCTCAACCATTGAAAATGTTCGTAGAATGGTCGAGCTGGGTCGTAGATCGTAGCTCAACCATTCAAATAAACCAAAATAAATGGTTGAGCTGG
>CM037786.1:60083318-60133318 GCA_021229015.1 Solen grandis | reverse complement strand
TCTTCTTTCAGATCTTTCGTTGCATTATTTTTTTTCTGGCCCTAAATTAACACAAAAATAAAAAAATACAAAAACAAGAGGGTCGAGATGGCCCTTAATCGCTCACCTGAGAAAAGTGAAATTGGGCTTTTTATAGTGAAAGGGGCATAACTCCTAAATTAACTAGACAATTTCAGTTATAATTAAACATGATTATGAATTTATGGTCATAAGCATTTTCTTAAAGTTTGAAAATGATTGCTAAAAAAATGAAGACGCTAGGGTGTAAACAATGTGAAATCTGGCATTTTTTTATAATAAAAGGGACATAACTCTCCTTATTGGCCAATCTCAGCCATAATCAAACTCGATCGAGAGATTATGGTCATAAACATTGTCTTAAAGTTTAAAAATGATTGTTTAAAAAATGAAGATGGTAGAGAGTAAACAAAGCGAAGATGCTAGAGTGTAAACAAAGTGATATCTAGCATATATTAAATATTAAAAGGGGCATAACCCCTGACCTAATTGACCGATCTCAGCCATAATCGAACTCAAATGAGACATTATGGTCATAAACATTGTCTAAAAAATTCAAAGATGATTGCTTCAGAAATGAAATTGATAAGGTGTAAACACTAAATTGTTGTCGATGCACGAATCACCGCACGACGGAGGACGGACACTCACGGGATCACAATAGCTTCACCCTGAGAATAAGAATCCTTCGTGATCTTATTTGCAGTCAAACAATGAAAGCTTAATTAAGAATGTTTCCTTATCGAGAAAGATAAAATAAGTTTCAATTAAATCAAACTAAAAGAAGAAAATCATTTTTATACCTGGTTCCTGGCACGTGTGACCACAACCGTTACTGCAGCATTTCTGGGTTCCCGGGCAAGTAGAGTCACTGGAACATTCCTCCAAACAAATTCCAAACCCTGTTGGAGCTGGGCATACACCTGGCTTTCCTGCTATGTTGAAATCAGATTATTTGATGCAGTTATCTCTAATGATTTCTATAACCGTGATTATAAAGAGTTCAGTGATTGGTAAAAATCGTACCACTTGTGATATTGTAGTAAGGCTGTATGGCTTTTGTGTAGGGAAAAGTCCACATTGAAATACTATTTGTCTAACATTAAACTCCCTGTATAGGAAATATTGGCTTTGTATTTTGCTACCATCAGCGTGGGAAAAATTATATCTCACGAGACTGAAGTTCGAGCGAAATGTCAATTTTTACAACGCTGCTCATAGCAAAATACAAAGCCACGAAAATCTACTGCAACATAAGTTTCTTTTTATTATATACCTATAAATATTCAAATTAATTTACAAAGGTTTTAATGAGTTGATAAGTTTTCTCAAGAAAGTCACAAAAGTCGAAAGTAACCCTACCACCGTATTTGTTATTGACTTAATTATAATATGGAATTTTAATCTGTTGAATTGTATTTGCGCCTGGTGTTTTGCATGTATTTGAGCCTGAATATTTATAGGTATATAATAAAACAAATTATTCTTGCATATAGTATAATTTGTCTTCAGAGGCCAGTGATGTAAACACGTGAAAGTTACGGCTTAGCACAAGTGACTGCCTAGGTAAAGAAGAAAAATGAGTTCTAATGTTTGATATGACAGGTTTGGGGTGTAAAATCTAGCCGCTAAATAGAGAATGTCTGCTTGGTGTAGGTGACCGTTAAAACAGGTTTAACTACACATTAACGTTCTATACCTTGACAAGCTATTTCCGTGCATGAAACCCTGCCATCGCTACATGAGCACGTGTTGCAATCATCCATAAATGTCTCATTGTTACTGTAAACCATGCCCTTATAGAAACAACTGCCTTGTTCTGAAAGAAAGATTTTATACATGTACAAAACCCTCATTAATTTGGTAAAGTCGACATGCCTTGGAATCAAACTGTGCTTTGTTTTAAATCGACATAATTTATTTCTGAAATATTTTATTTAAAGTTATGACAGTAAAAAGATGGCCGAAACACTTACACCTTTTTTCCATGGAAAATTATTCCAAACTACATGTACATGTATTCTTTAAAATAAGACTGCTGAACATATCTGAAGATCAATAGATCACTAAAAAGATATAAAAACATGCAATGAAAAGGCGTTCTACGAGCTAGAATCATCTTCATTCTGTTATCCTATTTCATTGTGTTTTTAATTGATTAAGATTAATATAAAAGCTTTATTGAAACATACAAGCATTAACCTTGCACTGTCGATTCATTACATCATAAAATTACATTTGATAGAACGAAGAAACGAAATGTTTGATTCCTAGCGTGCTCTAGGCAAGGGACACATTTATGCTTATATTTACATTTATTTGGTATGTATATGTATGTATGTATGTATGTATGTATGTTTGTATGTATGTACAAGACAACTAACAACATATATATATGCAAACATTTAGATACGTGAAAAAATTGCTTGGATAATCGTTGGTTTTATCTATCTCTCTATTTTTCAAACCATCTATCATCTAAATAATCTAAAACTCACCATTTAAGCAGCAATCCCCGGATGCGTCGAGAAAACTTCCCACGAAGCTACATGTGCTTCCGGCCGGACACTGTAAGCCCGCAATCCCTGCACAGATCCCGTCCGTTTTGCCATATGGACACTCTGATAAAAATATATCCAGTCAAATCAATTACATGTATATATACACAAATAATTGAACGTTTTTCATGCAGTCCTCACCTTTAATATCGACTCCAGCGACAGAGAACGTAAAACGTTTAAATTATATTCGTTAGGTCATGGGTTCGATACCTGGCTGCGTTGCAAGTCCTTCGAAATAGGTTTTTGGTAAATATTCCTTGTGCTTGGCGATTAGCACATAGGCATATTCACCGTCCCCGGTGGCCGAGTGGTTAGATCGTCCGCCTCGGGAGCGGGAGGTCGTGGGGTCGATCCCCGTCCGCTTGATACCAAAGTCGTAAAAAGTGGCACTGTTATAGCTCCATTGCTTGGCGCTCAGCACATAAGAGTAGTCCCAGGACTGGTTGGCTCAGTGTCAGGATGTGACTGGGTGTGGTATCATGCCACATGTCTACGGCGTGATACTGCAGTATGGCAGCACTATATTTGTCTCAAGTAGACATCGTCTCCAAATGACTGAAATACTGTCGGTGGGACGTTAAACCCAACAAACAAACAAACATAAGCATATTCCCAGGACTGATTGGCCCAGAATCATGGTAAATTGACTGTATGCGCCATCATTTCATTATTTTTATGGTAGTGGCACAGCACTCTTATTTTCCTGATGTATGCAAAATCCCCAAATTACTAGGATATTGCTTACAGAACGTTCAACCCAAGCAAATAACCAAGAAAGCAAACTTAAGACGGTCCCTTTGTATCCTCTATTTTTTATAAGTTTTAGTTTGATAGATATCTCTCTTAGTAACTATAATAATAGTTTGTTTCTGTACGTCATTCCCGTTGTACAAAGGACACTCCATTTCCCGTAATCAGAGCGGAAAGCACCACGCTCATTTTATTTTTTATATATTTTTATATACGGGAGATAATGAACAAAATAGACCTAAGAGTCATTGCCCTAGATGAGAACGTAACCCGTGTGCTAGTGAACAAGTATGTGAAGCTTTAATAGTCAAAAATAAAGTTTTTCATAACGGCTTCGCAAATGACAACATTGACGCCATCGACGACGACAACAAGGTGATGATATCTCTATATTTCTTTCTTTCAAATAATAAAATACAGAAAATAAAAGCCTACTTTAAATACAAGACTTTATTATATGACATTATGCTCAAACAGTTGTTTCCGGTTTCGTATAACCATCACATATTTTCTTATATTTAACACGTTACATATAATTTTTAGGCCGAAATACATCACTCCGAATCACATGCGTGTATACTATATAAGCATAGTGTGTTGAACTCTTACAGCTGGATTAAAAGTGTTTAATGCAACTTAATTCATATGATGTAGAAACACGTAAAATCGTTGTTTTCAGTTATTATGTGAAACTATTATCTTTGTCTTAGATTACTGATAGTTAACCGTTAACAGTCCTTTCTTTCAAGTTTTTGTTTGTTTGTTATTATACTCGCGAATTATTGTCAGTAAAGTTCATATGATAAAAAGAATCTGACATGAAATTGTTATTTCATATCAAATTTTACTAAACGAGTTCTTCTTATTCTTACTAAGCTCACCAGAGGCTCGTTTAGTAAAATTTGATATGAAATAACAATTCATGTCAGATCCAATATATATTGATCATAATCTTTTATGCTATTTTGCATGAAAACCGTGGAATGAAAATGTATATCAAGTAGATAAGAGAATAGCGATAACAAGAGGTCTGGCAAGGAACATGTTCGAATAATCTTGTGTATCAATTTTCCATGTTGTTTCTCTAGAGCAAAACAATAAAGTCTTATACCATCGCTATTATCCTGTTTGTCTAATTCTTTGGCCACCAATTGCTAGACAACGCACTTACCACAAACACCACAGCATTGACCCTCGGGGATGATAGGGTTTTCACAACTGGGTTTTAGACATGATACAGCACTGCAATCTGGGACTGTAAAAATTAGAAATACAAAACATTTTTTGTGTAAGAAAAGCAACTCTTTTTTCTTATAATTTAACAACTGTTCTATGAGAGACTCTGAATTGACATAGCACACCCTTTTTGTTTCTTAAACTTTTCGTAAAACGAAATACATAACTTTTCTGCGCCTGAGAAGTTCATGAAATACTCTTGTAATTAAAGTAATTGTTTAATGATATCATATGTAACGAAGTCTCTAGATACAGCATACTCTCATTTCTTTTGCAGCACATTTTCTGTCAGAAAAATCGAATTTATGAAACTGAACCAAACTGTGAACAAGGATTCTTAATATTCTTCCTATGTGTCCTAGAAGTGGTCAAACCCGGATATATGACGAAAGAGATTAGTATCTTTTAATTGAAGAACAAACCGTCTCCCAATCTACAAAAAAATAATTTAATTTAAATAACATAATAATTGGGAAAGTATACCAGGTTCCTGGCACGTTTTGCCACAGCCGTTACTGCAACATTTCTGAGGGCCAAAGCAGTCAGAGTCACTGGAGCATTCCTGCACACAAATTCCCAACCCTGTCGGAGCTGGGCATTCACCTGGTTTTCCTGTTATGATGAAATCATTATTTGATGCAGCTATTTTAAACAAATTCCATTGTCCTTGTACATGTAATAGCAAGGTAAATGTTTAATCTGAGGACATAACGACAATATCTTTGACAAATCAAAGTTCTAGATGTTTGATGACGGTACAAATGTCAACAATTTAATTGTTCAATAGGCGATCTTGCTTGTCATATAACCAGTGAATACTCGTATTACAAAAGACTGTTAAATGTTCGTTACCTTGGCAACCTATCTTCGTGCACGCTACTCTGCCATCGCTACAAGAGCACGTGTTGCAGTCATCCATGAATGATGCAGTATTTGGATATACCTGGCCCTTGTAGAAACAACTGCCTCGTTCTAAAAAGAAATCCTATACATGTCAAAACTTTGTGGGTGATCTTAAGCAGACTGAACTGTACATTGTATTTAGAAAATTAAAGCATATAGCCAAATAATAGCGTTCATAATATTACATATGAAAGAACAGTACTTTGATTTCTTCAGAACCTGGTATAATTGTTGTCACTATGTTATTGTATTTTCATATAAATTTACCAAAAGTTTAACTCAAACCTGGTTAATTTCTTTTCATTTTAGAAATATTTACACTCAGAGGCATTAGCCACCATAAAACCTTTTACCAAACTATATTTGTGACACTAAAGAGACCTTAATTTTAGCATTTATCGTACCAGTTCGAGGTTGACCCTACTGATGCCTCCTTGTTCAATGCAAAGACCTAAACCAACAGATTCGCGACTCAAAATCTCCTCTTTCCTCGGCCAGACCGCGATATTGTGAGAAAAAGCCGATGCGCTTGTTCTTTCAGATTAGGGAAGTGACTACTGCACGGAGTTATGTAAACTGATCGACAAATTTGTGGCTATTTTTATCATTATGGTAGAGCATTGACCCTGTAAGCGAAAGGCCCCGGGTTCGTGTCCCGGTCAGGCTGCATATTTTTCTCCTCCTGTGACATTTATATTAAAGATATTCCTGAAAGCAACAATATATTCCCTTCAAACGTATTCTATCTATTGTTGTTTTTGCTATTGCTTTACACTGAACTCTCTTTCCTGCGCGCACCTCCGAGAATTCGCGCCGAGAATATTTATATATCGCCGAGCAGCGTATATTTTTTTGGTTTAGGTCTTTGTTCAGTGTAAGATATTTTTTCTATAAAATCGAACACTTTTTATAATCTTTTCTGTCATTATTTACTATTAACAAATAAATAAAAAAATAAATAAATAAAAAAAAAACAACAAAAAAAAACGACCAATCCCGAACAGCTGCGATGAATATTTAAAATAATATCTACCCTAAGTATCCTAACCTAGTAATTGGCTAGGAGTAATTATATATGAAAGTAGTGACCTTTTCACACTGAATATCAAGTATAAAGCTGAGACGGTCTTAGTGACCCTCTATCTATATTGGCTCCATGTCTTGAACTTCTTCCAATGCAAGCTCCTATATACATCGTATTGCGATTGTATATGAGGACTCCTTGTCTAATGTGTTTAGTGACCATATTGCATGTATGTGGGCACCGTGGTCCAGTGGTAGCATACATAACTGCGGATCTGAAGGTTGTGGGTTCAAATCCTCGTTGTGGTCAAAAGTTTGTGCAGAGTATTGGTCCAACCCAGGATTCCAGGAAAAATATGCAACAATGATTCTGAATAGGGCCCTGCTTATACGTAAATAGGATGAAGATGTGTGTGTCTTTTTTCAGACAAATTTAAAATTCACCATTTAAGCAGCAATCCCCGGATGCGTCGGGGAAATTTCCCACAAATCTGCATGTGCTCCCGGCCGGACACTGTAAGCCCGCAAACCCTGCGCAGATCCCGTCCGTCTTACCATAAGGACACTCTGTTGGTCGTGATGCAATATATCAAGTGACATTAACTATTCATCTATATAAATAAAACATAAATAGCGGCCCCATCGGAAGAGTGTTTACGGCGTCCTAGAAACCTGGAGGTCAGGGATTCGATCCTTAGTCGCGATTCGCCAATGTCGGAATATTGTTACTTATTAGTTATCCTCTGTATGATAAGTTTTAGGTAGTTGTATCACGAACTGGGTAGTTTTCTGTATGAAGGTACCCATGTATAAATTGGATACCGCATTTTATAGGATCGGAGTTTCCCCGCGGAAAAATACACGTACATGTATGCTACTTGTGGCAGCTTTGACACCCAAAGCATTCAATGCATAAATAAGAGGGTCAAGATGGCCCTGAATCGCTCATCGAGAACATTGCCTTCAATGCCTATCATAGCATTATGAGTCATACTGAATACATGATCCATGCAGAAGTACAGCAAGATCATCTAAATACCACACAAAACTGTACATGCCATCCAAATGTTGTAGGTCATAGCTCAAACAAGTAACTGGTGTTGTATGCAACACATAAAGTCCCCTACCGGCTCCACCTTGACTCAATATGGTAATCAATCCCATTTTTTGCCATATTTTCACTATTTCCGTTACCATAGCAACCACAATTTTAGTCGAAGAACAAAAATAAAATGACGTGCATAATCTACACATTGCCATCTAGTCATATAGCAAGTTTCATCAAGATAGCTTGCTTAGTTATCGCGGGATCCCATTTTTTGCCATATTTTCACTATTTCCGTTACCATAACAACCACAATTTTAGTCGAAGAACAAAAATAAAATGATGTGCATAATCTACACATTGCCATCTAGTCATATAGCAAGTTTCATCAAGTTAGCTTGCTTAGTTATCGCGGGATCCCATTTTTGCCATATTTTCACTATTTCCGTTACCATAGCAACCACAATTTTAGTCGAAGAACAAAAATAAAATGACGTGCATAATCTACACATTGCCATCTAGTCATATACCAAGTTTCATCAAGTTAGCTTGCTTAGTTATTAAGTTATCGCGGGATCCAGATTTGAGCGGACAGACGGACAGGCGGACAGATGGACGGACGGACAGACGGACGGACAGACGGAGGGCAAACCTATAGTCCCCTCCGGTGTGAACACCGGTAGGGGACTAATAATCTATATAAAATCAAGTGCCAGCAGGGCCATGACTAGAACAGACTTGGTTGAGTTCACTAGGTAACATCTAAACACAGGCCTTGTGGTTTCTGACAAGAAATTCCTGTATAAGTCTGTGTAAAATCAAGGGACCCCTAGGGCGGGTCATATTTGACCCCAGGTCATGATTTTAACAAACTTCATAGAGGTCCACTAGGCCATGTTTCACACCAAATATCTAAACTCCAGTCTTTGTGGTTTATGACAATAAGATTTTTTCTAGATTTTCCTATATATAAGTCTATATAAAGTGACCATAAAGTGACCCATTTTGACCAAAGGACCATGATTTGAACAAACTTGATAGAAGTTCAATAGGCCATGTTACACAAACCAAATATCTAAACTCCGGGACTTGTGGATTCTGACAAGAAGACTTTTCTAGGTTTTTCTATGTAGGTCTATGTAAAATCAAACCCTGGGGCGTGGCCAATTTTACCCCATGGTCGAACTTGGTAGAGGTCCATAAGACAATGCCACACACCAAATATCTAAAATATAGGCCTTGCGGTTTCGGAGAAGATTTTTAAATAGTTCACTTTCAAAATCTATTCTTAGCTCCTGCAACAATTGTGGACGGCGGATAGCCATTGATCCTAACAGCTCATATGCATTTTAGTCATCTTAAGACATTTATTGCACTGGCTTCACTCGTGATCTTGATTGACCCGCCCACATATATTTGTGAGTTTTATGTGTTTCTATCAATTTTATTTATCACACGGTGTAGACAAACAACCTGGAGTCTGAGCCTCGTTTTCGTTACCCCCTTTTATTCAATAAAAATTACTCTTGTACAATACAAATGAGGCATACAGAGTTATCTCGCTTTGACCAGTATTTGCTTTCACTACACTACCGTGAGCATGCGCGAACTCATGTATATTGTGCATGTTAATCAAGCTCAACTTCCGAAAGCCATGCATTATATATTGCATAAGGCAGTTCCAAGACTGGTCTGCCAAATGTCAGAATAATGTTGATCATGACACCTGTTCACGGTATGTGCGTGTGACAGTGCAATTAGATTCCACTATTAATGACTTATGTACGAGTATATGCAACATTCCTATATTACAAAACCCGTCGAGAGGAGTCTAAGAAAACAATGGTAACTGGTTTTTCTTGTATGACATTACAAGTCATTTCCGTTGCAATCGCAGTTTCTAAATATTAACAAGAATGTTCTTTGGAACAAATGTGTCACCTGCTGAAGCATGACGGAAATGAAGAAGTGTGACGTACAGACGAATTTGATTATACTTTGTAGGAATACAATGTAATGAATTTGTAAAACACGTGTCTCGGTAAGTAAGAAAAATTGCATATTCCGAGGACATACGTGGCGCAACGCTCGTAAAGTAGTTTTTCTCCTCACGTCTTTTTTTTTTCTATATTTGACCCAAATACCAAGACGGGGCACTTACCACAAACGCCGCAGCATTGACCCTCTGGAATGAAGGGGTTATCGCAAGTGGGTTCTGGGCAGATAACATTACTGCAACCTTCACCTGTAAACAACAGATGAAACAAACCTTTTGTAAGAAAGCGGACGATGGCTACTCTATAATAATGTATAAGATAATGTACCGTCACCCCCACCCCTTAAGAACCCAGAAACAACGCGTAGGGGACGGAAAACTAGACAGGATGAGAACGATGATATCATGGTATTCTTACGTAACATGAAAACGGAGGTGAGGGACGATCTACATTCCATACATAGCAAGATAGATGATATAAATAGATCTACAGCATCTCTAAAAACGGAAAAAGAGACACTAAAAGAGGAAAATGCTAACATTAAATCCATGCTTGGAACGTTAACGAATAAGGTTGACAAATTAGAAAGCCAGTCACGGAGAAATGATTTAAGGTTCTATGGAATTGAAGGCAATATTCAAGAAGATTGGAAAACGAGCGAGGGCAAGGTTCGATCCTTCAATAAAGACACACTGGCTTTACCAGAGTATGAAAATGCTGAAATCGAGAGGGCTCAAAGGGTAAAAGGAAGGGATAGAAGTAAATGTGGCATTATTGTCAAGTTTGGAAAGTATAAAGACAAGGAAGCTATTCTTAACAAGGCTAAACAAACATTGGGTTGGCAGTCCGGGTACCATGTACACGAAGACTACACAGACCGTGTAGTGAGACAAAGGAGAGAACTTGGCAGACGATTGGGGGAGAAAGTAACCAGGGGAGATACGCGAGACTCAGTTATGATAAGCTGATCACCGAAGACGGCGTGTATAAATACGAAGAGGCCACAAGGAAAATAGTGCGCATCGGTACAGCACGTCCAGCAGGACTTCTGTCAGCCGGTAGGAGGAACCACGTGATCTAGAGGACGGCCAAAATCCATGGAGTGACGAACAACCATTGGATGAAGGAAATCAAGACTACCCAACCTCGAGCCAGGATAGGGAATAGGGGCGTGGTCAAAGCCCTGTGGTACCACGTGACATGTCAAAACTGTCTATTGTCACATGGAATATTTGCGGACTACACAAATGTATAAATAATGTAGACTTTCTTAAAAAAATATCTTAACAATTTTGATATTGTAGGATTAATAGAAACATGGTGTAGTTTTAAACTGAATTTGATTCTTTTCTACAATATTATACTCATTTGGATTATGTTAGACCCAATCATAGTACATGTAATTCATTTCGCTATAGTGGAGGTTTAGTGTTTTTGTAAAATCTCAATTAGTAGAATCAGGAATGGTATAGCAAATTTGTACGGATTTCAAAGAATGCATTGTTCTTTATATCAAAACAAGTCAGTTTGGTCTTATCAAAGATATTATAGTGTATATAGTTTACGTGGCACCAGAACGTTCGCCTATTTATAAAAACTTTGTTGAGAATAATGGAATCGTGTTATTAGAAAACAATATAGTTTCTATAAAAAATCATTTCCCAAATTGCAATTTATTTTTAGCTGGGGATTTTAATGCCAGAACGAAAAGTTTGTTAGACTTTATACCAAGTGATAACTTGGAAAACCTATCTGGATTACAGGTTGAATATAGGGGTACCTCTTTTGAAATTCCAAGAAATAACAAAGATGCTGATAGGTGTAATTCTTTTGGAAAGACTTTAGCTGACCTTTGCTCTATTCACGATATGCATATGTTAAATGGCAGAGTACAGGGGGACGTATCAGGGGAGATAACATGCATTGCTAATGAGGGTCAGAGTGTCGTTGACTACCATATTGTTTCGTCTGAATTATTTGCAAGTATCTCAATTTTCAGTGTTGGTAATGGAGATGATTCAGACCATTTTCCTATTGTTTCAAATGTTACTTATGGTCACAACCAGAACATAGCTCATACTCATGTAGATAATTTTAAAACATCTGATACTTGTTTTTGGAAAGATAAATTATCGGGGGAATTTTTACACTTGTTTTCAGATAAGCTAGTAAGTTATTATGAATGAATCGAGAAGGCGATGAATGAAATTGTAAATGATGCTTTAGCTTTGATATTAAAAGTCTATAAAGAGTCTGCATATAAAATGAGGTCAACAGACAAGTCATCTGCTGCTTATAACAGCCAACCACCGTGGTGGGATAACGAGTGCGATGCACTGAAGCGTGAAAAACATACTACTTTAAGAAAGTTTAGAAAAACACATGATAAAAATGATTTTGCGTCTTACACGTATGTACGAAACCGTTTTAAATCATTATGCAAATGTAAGCAAAATGCATATAGGTCATTGCGTTAGAATGAGCTAGTACAATGTAGTAAAGATCCTTCAAGGTTTCAGAAACTTTTGAAAGAAGGGTCTAAAAAGGCAACTACATCACTATCATGTCAAATTAGCAGCCAAGATTGGTACTCATATTTCCGTTCCTTGTTGTTTAGTGATAATGAATCAATTTGTCGGGTCTAGATATTGTGGAAGCAATAGATGAAAATGTTGATTTATTATTAAACTGCTCAATTTCCAACGATGAAGTGAGAAAAAGTGTAATGAAACTGAAGGCAGGCAAGGCAACAGGCATTGTTGGGATAGGCGCTGAGTTCTATAAACACACTTGTGAACAGATAACTCTTGTATTAACTCTATTATTCAATAAGATTTTAGATACTGGAACATTTCCAGATTCATGGTGTGAAAGCATAATTGTACCTATATTTAAGTCTGGTTCTAGAAATGACCCGTCAAATTACAGAGGTATCTCCTGAATCAATGTTATGTACAAGATATTTTCCTGTATTATCAATGATCGACTCACAAAATGGTCGGGGGATTTTAATGTTATTGATGAATCACAGGCTGGTTTTCGGAAGGGGTATTCAATTATAGACAATGTCCTCTCTCTTCAGAGTAAGGTGCAAAAATATATCTCAAAATCAGGTGGACGTTTTTATGTTTTATATGTTGACTTTAAAAAGCATTTGATTCCTTGTTACATTTTAAATTATTTACATGTTTAATGAAGAATGGTGTAAGGGGCAAAGTTCTAAAAGTTCTTGTTTCCATGTAATACATGGAAATCTTAAATCCTATGTAAAAATTGATAAAAATAGATGTACTAATGCTTTTAACTGTAATGTCGACACAAGACAAGGTGATTTGAGTTCGCCGATAATATTCAACATATATATAAATGAACTATGTACCTATCTAAGGAAAAATTACAATAAAGGCATTATATAATATAATTAGTTTATTGTTTGCTGATGACGTTCCAAACTGTGCAGATACTGCAATAGACTTAGGGTGGCAATTCTGGAATGTCAGTAATTTAGAGAAAACAGAAATAATTGTATTTAGGAATGGAGGCCCGTTACGAAATTATGAATCTTGGAATTTTAACGGACATGATATTAATGTAACACCAGTTTATAAATATATGGGACTGTTATTCACTCCTCAGTTAACATGGTCTGCAGCGAAACACAAATTAACTCTTCAGGCTAAGAAAGCGATATATGCAATAAAATCTTATGAACGTCCATTTGGCCGTTTTAGCCATAAACAGATGTTTAAGCTTTTTGATTCAATGGTAGTCCCAATATTAACGTTCAGGTCAGAAAATTTGGGGGTATGAATATGCACCTGAAATTGAACAAATTCAATCAGTATTTTGTAAACAATATTTGGATTTACATGATTCAGTAAATAACTGCATGGTTCTTGGAGAATGCGGTCGCTTACCTTTATGTATAATAAATTGTTTATTATTCAAAATGTATAAGTTATTGGTGTAAACTCCTTCGTATGAAAGCAAATCGATACCCCAGACAATGTTATTATATGTTAAAACGTTTAGATGACGTAGGTAGAAATAACTGGGTAACACACATGAAACATCTATTATTTCAATACGGATTCGGCTGTGTTTGGGTATGGCAAGATATAGGGGATAACAGACTATTCATGTTAAAATTTAAGCAACGACTTTCTGACTGTATGACTCAGTCTTGGAATGAAAACATTAACTCTTCATCTAGATGTGATCTGTATAAACATATTAAGTCTTTACTTGATCCTGAGAAATATATTTCGATGGATATGCCATATAAGTTTGTGAGAGCGATTGCACGGTTGAGATGTCCGAGTCACAAACTCAACATAGAGTTAGGGAGATACTTTGATATAGATAGACAGGACAGAATTTGTTTATATTGTTTTCTGCATAACGACATACTAATTCTTGATGATGAATACCATGCATTTTTCTCATGCCCCCGCTTTGCAGAAATACGTCAAAAGTATTTATATTCCTGGTATAAAAGAGGGTCAGACATACATAACTTATATGACTTGTTGAAGTCTGAAAATGCTCATATAATAAGAAAATTAGCTATCTACGTGTTTAATACTTTTGAAATTGTTGACAATTCTTAATTTCTAATTAAGAATGCAAACTAATGTTTAATTTATGGTTATTAGTTAAACTTACGTCATTTGGTATTTGTAAGATGATAAAATAATGGACACAACAAATGTATCCATGTATTATGTATATTGTATTCTGGATTATGGGCCGGAGGCCGATATCTATGAATAAAATATGTTGAGTTGAGTTGAGTCTTAAATAATGAAATATTTCGGAAAAACGAAATACCATTACTATTTTTTCTTTATGATTCCAGAGTTCGACCTGTACTTTGTGTCTGTGAAGTTCATAGAACATCATTTCCCTTAGTAGAACTTCATGTATCACTGAAGGTTATTGATACCTCGGTTTTGAGTAGTTATTGAAATGTATCTAATCGAGATGAAATACAATTATAATTTCGATTTGTCAAAATCATATCACTCCTTTATGAAATGTATTTCATATCCACTCAAAATAAACAAATGCTAATTGCTGACGAAGGAATGGAACTATCTTCTGAATTCAGTCATGTTTACACACGGATGAATCTCTTTGAAAGTTTTCCATCAAAGAAAACAAAGGGGGCGACTAGTAAATACTGGAAGGAAACTCACAATTTGTAAGTAAAAACAGTTGTTCCGGGAGAACTATGTCACTTACAATGTTTATGATATGAATTTTATGTCATTGATAGAACAAAACACAGGTTTTAATCAATTACCACAAAATGAAAAGACTGTTGAAAATTGTACCGTGTTTTATACTCACAGGCTATAAGCGTACATAGAGGAATCCCGCCCCTACACGTGCACGTGTTACAGTCGATATTGAAGGTCTCTCCTTCCTGATAAACTACTCCATCAACCGTACACGTCTCTGTAACCGAAAACATGAACATGTTCAGAAAATTAAATATTATTAGAAAAATCATAGAAAAAAATGTTTTCTCCAAGTCATGGTGTCTTTGATGTATTGTCTATATTCTTTAAAACATGCTTTAAGGGTGGCATGATTATCTCATAATGGTTTGGGTCGCAAAGTACTGGTCCAACCCGGAATCATCATTCATATTTTATTGTCCTCAATCAACGTCAAAACAGATATCTGAACCTTCATACCATCCTAATATAAAACCATGTCATGTATGTACTTCAATTACGTACCACGGTATTCTATAATAAGGCAGCACTATATCTGTCTCATGTGACACAATTTCTGTTGATGAAACGTTAAGCTGTTAAAGAAACAAAGGTCATCCATAAATTTTAGATGTTTAAAACAATGTAGATCCACTCCTTTGATAATGATTGATACTGACAAAATAAACGAATAATCTATATTTACCTGGACAAAGTTTTTCCGTGCAGCTAACACCACCGTCTGTACACGTGCAAGTGTTACAGCCATCGGAAAATTGTTCTCCATTCTTATACACAGCATTGTTGTAGTAACAGCTTCCTCTTTCTATAAATATACACATGTTCTGAAGTGAAACCCACGAAAATAAATGTATAATGATGCACAAGAAACTAATTCCCCTCACCCTTAATGAAGGTAAATACCTTTTAAAGGTTATGCATACATCATTAAAATGTGACCATGGTCCATGAAGTGGTCATGGGAATTTTATAGTAAACACAAGACCTTATAGACTTAGAACAAACGAGCCTATAACTACAAGCGAATAGCTTCGTGCATTTGCACTGAATTCTTTTTAAGAACTTGAAGGATAATGATTCTAATTTGATAACTGATGGATAACATCGGTGTTACATTGATAGTACCTGACAAGTATAAACAGGTTTGTGTACACTGAATATATCAAACCGCGCGCAAATTCTTACAACACGCCAGCTACCTTTACACCAATGCGACCATATTACTCACATGGCAGTAAAAATACTTTGACATTCCTTATTCATATGAATTCTTATTCTTTTTTTATTATTTCCCTTTTTGATCTTTATGAATGTTATTATAATAAAATGAAATAAAACACCCTTGCCTGGAACTATACAAATGGAGTTGCTATGTGAATTCTGAGTACTCAATATTGGTTCTACCCAGGAATTTGTAATGGTGCTTTACAAAATAGAATCAAGAGATCTTTTCGTAAACTGAGCTAGGCTGTTGCACCCGGACTCAATTGTTTCCAACTACTGTCTTTTCTATATGCTGTCAATAGGACTCCACTGATGTAAGTGCTTGCACTGTCCTGGGAAATCCGTCCGACCGTCTGAATACTGTACTTATTATGGTAAGTAACTAAAGCGGGCAGTTTGCCTGATTCATTACACTTTACCACCGCCATATATTTCAATGAATTCAACAGAAAATCACAAACATGAATTTGTATTCCAACCTTCAAGGCAACAAATTCCGGCAAGGCTTGGCGGATTCCCTTGGAATCTACATTTGCTGCCAATTAGGCATCTTCCGTCCTTCCCCTCGCAAGTTCCGGCTGACCCAAACGGACATTCTTTAAAAGATTAATCATATTTGTATTAAGACAGGTTTGACAATATACTCCTATTCATATTTCATTTTAATAAACACTTAAACAAAAACATGTGAAACATATGTATCATATTGTCCGTATTAGTTCATACGTAATATGATCACGTCAATAAAATTTCTGCAATTACAATCAAACCTGTTTTAAGCTTTCTGTCAAAGGGACAAGAGAAAATGACCAATTTAACAGGTGTGTGAAGTTAGCGCGTAGATCGTAGATCGTAAATCAACACTATAACTAATTTTCTTTGTCGACCTGGGTCGTAGATCGTAGCTCAACCACTCAAATAAACCAAAATAAATGGTTGAGCTGGGTCGTAGATCGTAGCTCGACCATTCAAATAAACCAAAATAAATGGTTGAGCTGGGTCGTAGATCGTAGCTCAACCATTCAAAAAAACCAAAATAAATGGTTGAGCTGGATCGTAGATCGTAGCTCAACCATTGAAAAAGTTCACGGAATGGTTGAGCTGGGTCGTAGATCGTAGTTCGACCATTGAAATAAACCGAAATAAATGGTTGAGCTGGGTCGTAGATCGTAGCTCAACCATTGAAAATGTTGATGGAATTTTTAGCTGGGATCGTAGATCGTAGCTCAACCATTGAAAAATTTATAGAATGGTTGAGCTGGATCGTAGATCGTAGCTCAACCATTGAAAAAGTTCGCGGAATGGTTGAGCTGGGTCGTAGATCGTAGCTCGACCAAAATAACCAAAATAAATGGTTGAGCTGGGTCGTAGATCGTAGCTCGACCATTGAAATAAACCAAAATAAATGGTTGAGCTGGGTCGTAGATCGTAGCTCAACCATTGAAAATGTTGATGGAATGGTTGAGCTGGATCGTAGATCGTAGCTCGACCATTGAAAACTTTCATAGAATGGTTGAGCTGGATCGTAGATCGTAGCTCAACCATTGAAAATGTTCATAGAATGGTTGAGCTGGGTCGTAGATCGTAGCTCAACCATTGAAAATGTTCATAGAATGGTTGAGCTGGGTCGTAGATCGTAGCTCAACCATTCAAATAAACCATTATAAATGGTTGAGCTGGATCGTAGATCGTAGCTCGACCATTGAAAACTTTCATAGAATGGTTGAGCTGGGTCGTAGATCGTAGCTCAACCATTTAAAATGTTGATGGAATGGTTGAGCTGGATCGTAGATCGTAGCTCGACCATTGAAAACTTTCATAGAATGGTTGAGCTGGGTCGTAGATCGTAGCTCAACCATTCAAATAAACCATAAATGGTTGAGCTGGATCGTAGATCGTAGCTCAACCATTGAAAAAGTTCCCGACGGAAACTTTTCCGACGAATGAGATATTCCCGACAAGTACACAGATTTTCGAAGGAAACTCTTTTCCCGACGAAAGCATTTTTTTTCCGACAAATGCAATTTTCCCGACGAGTACAATAATCCCGACGAAGATAAAAATATTAACAAAATACAATTTTCACAACTAATACTAAATTCCCGACATATAATTTTTCCCGACGAACAGAAAATTTCCCGACGGAAACTTTTCCGACGAATGAGATATTCCCGACAAGTACAAAGATTTTCGAAGGAAACTCTTTTCCCGACGAAAGCATTTTTTTCCGACAAATGCAATTTTCCCGACGAGTACAATAATCCCGACGAAGATTAGATATTAAAAAATAATTTTACAACTTATACTAAATTCCCGACATATAATTTTTCCCGACGAACAGAAAATTTCCCGACGGAAACTTTTCCGACGAATGAGATATCACCGACAAGTACAAAGATTTTGGACGGAAACCCTTTTCCCGACGAAAGCATTTTTTTTCCGACAAATGAATTCCGTGAACTTTTTCAATGGTTGAGCTACGATCTACGATCCAGCTCAACCATTTATAATGGTTTATTTGAATGGTTGAGCTACGATCTACGACCCAGCTCAACCATTATTTTGGTTTATTTGAATGGTCGAGCTACGATCTACGACCCAGCTCAACATTTTATGGTTTATTTGAATGGTTGAGCTACGATCTACGACCCAGCTCGACCATTCTATGAACATTTTCAATTGTCGAGCTACGATCTACGACCCAGCTCAACCATTTATTTTGGTTTATTTGAATGGTCGAGCTACGATCTACGACCCAGCTCAACCATTCTATGAAAGTTTTCAATGGTCGAGCTACGATCTACGACCCAGCTAAACCATTCCGTGAACTTTTTCAATGGTCGGCTACGATCTACGATCCAGCTCAACCATTTATTTTGGTTTTTTTGAATGGTTGAGCTACGATCTACGATCCAGCTCAACCATTCTATGAAAGTTTTCAATGGTCGAGCTACGATCTACGATCCAGCTCAACCATTTATAATGGTTTATTTGAATGGCTGAGCTACGATCTACGACCCAGCTCAACCATTTATTTTGGTTTATTTGAATGGTCGAGCTACGATCTACGACCCAGCTCAACCATTCCGCGAACTTTTTCGATGGTTGAGCTACGATCTACGATCCAGCTCAACCATTTATTTTGGTTTATTTGAATGGTTGAGCTACGATCTACGACCCAGCTCAACCATTTATTTTGGTTTATTTGAGTGGTTGAGCTACGATCTACGACCCAGGTCGACAAAGAAAATTAGTTATAGTGTTGATTTACGATCTACGATCTACGCGCTAACTTCACACACCTCAATTTAACAGATTTGACCGCTATATGAAGTTTAAAAATATAACAAAATGCTACAGTTTGATAATATCAAAATTGGCCGCTAAATGCAGGTTGACTGCTTAGTACAGGTGGACGCTAATACAGGTTCAACTGTAAAATCTGCATGACCTTTTTTGACTCAAATTCAACCAACTCCACTTTACAAGTGGTAGTAATGCTAGATCTGTCTGCTGCTTTCGACACAATTGACCACGAGACGCTTCTTACTCGCTTAGAACATCACTTTGGTATCACAGGGACACCACTTACATGGATGAGGTCCTACCTCAGTGATCGCTATCAGACAGTAGCCATTAACGGTGAACTCTCGGACCCAGTGCTGATGAAGTACAGCGTACCCCAAGGGTCTGTTCTTGGCCCCAAAAACTATACAATGTACACAAAGCCTGTTGGAGCTATTTGTAGAAAACATGAATTAAACAACCATTTCTATGCGGACGATTCGCAATTATACTTATCGTTCAAACCATTAAACACGATTTCAATTGAAGAATCTGTCAATCGCATTGAACACTGTCTGAATGACATAGTGAAATGGATGAACAACAACATGCTAAAGCTAAATACGGACAAAACAGAATTAATCATATTCTCATCGGAGCACAACTCAAAAACAGTTTCAAATGTTTCTGTCACAGTTGATGGCTCTGTAATCAAACAATCACCAAGTGTTAGGAATCTGGGCGCTTATCTTGACTCAAACATGAAGCTGGAACAACACGTCAATAGTGTTTGTAGGAATTCCTACGCACAATTGCGACACATTGGCCATATAAGACCTTATCTAACACTGAATGCAACCAAATCTCTGGTAAACTCTCTTGTTACATCTCGCATAGACTACTGCAATGCTCTCCTGTACGGTGTTCCAAAGCAAATATTAAACAAACTACAAACTGTTCAAAATACGGCAGCTAGAATTGTTACGAGGACAGCCAGGTACGACCACATAACCCCCGTGTTACGGGAACTCCATTGGCTCCCTGTGCAATGCAGAGAAGAGTACAAAATTCTAACACACACATTTAAATCGCTCCATGACCAATCGCCTGCGTACATTGTGAACATGTTAGAAATATACAGAGCGTCCAGAAATCTGAGGTCGAAAAATAAGTCATTGACGTTAGTTGTGCCTAAATGTCGGACGGCACGTTATGGTGACAGAAGTTTCCAGTCAGCATCAGCAAAGTTATGGAATGCGCTCCCATCTGACATCAGAGACTGTAACACCTTGCAAAGTTTTAAGAAGGCTCTGAAAACTCACTATTTTATACAGTATTATGGACGATAAGTATTTTATTATTTTATTTCCATATGTGCATAGATCTATCTAGGATTTAACTGGTTGTTGTTACTTTATCTTTAAATTTCATTGGATTTCACTAACTCTGAAATTATTATCTTATTATTTTATAGTTATTTCAAACAATTTATATTATATTAATTTTGTACATATGTACTATGCATAAACACTTTGTTTTAATTGACAAGCTTTAATATTGTTATAAGCATTTTAGTCTGTCTATTGTTTTATATTACATTGTAAAGCACTTTTGAACATATTTTATGTATGAAAAGAGTGCTATAGAAATATGGTAAATAATAATAATAATTTACGCTGAAGTAACACTTAAATTCTTATATAAGATACAAAAGCAGCCCACCGTTCCTTTCCAAGGAATATTCAAGCTTAAGACTAAGTTGACATAAATTTTTGCCTTAATGATATTTAACAATAGTTATATAAAAAAAATTCGTTCTTGATAGTTTAAGTATCACTTAGCGCTTAGTATGGTCGATGGAATCCTTAACCAGGTGCTTTAGCTTGCATCCCCATCTCTCGGAGCCGTTACTTACTGCATGTAGGACAGCATTGTCCTTTCGGTGTGAAAAAGTTTTCACATTCGGGTCCGGCACATCTAACGACGCTACAGTCTACCTCTGGAAAATATATATCAACATGTCTGTGGAGTACTCGTATCTATGAATGATGACTGACATCATTTACCATAGAAGATAAGAGGTATATTTTTCAGAGTGGTAAAGGTAACTTGCCTATTTTATTACCAATTTGTTTAGCCATTCATATCAACATTTCATTTCATGATTTCTTATGTGCAGTTTTTAATATTTATTATATACAATTTTCATCAAGCAACAACCCAGTGTTTGTTGCGTGACAATACAAGTTACTTAGGTACGCCTCTGTCACAGAGAGAGAGAGAGAGAGAGAGAGAGAGAGAGAGAGAGAGAAAATATTTCAGTGAAGGACTTTGATCACAATTTGATAATAGCTGGAGAACACTTTAGAAAAATGTAAAAAGATCAGGTAGATACACGGAGAGACAGGCAGGGAGGTTTACTCACCTGGACAGACATCACAACACTCGCCTGGGGGTGTATATTTCCCTGGACAGTCCACAAGGGCACATAATATTGCAGAACAGTCTGAAGGTGTGAAAAATATATTAAACAAGAGAAAAAAGTAAGAAAGCAAAATGACCATCTTGATGATATTGCGCTCACCCTGAGGAGCTGTTATACACTCAACAAAAAAAGAAACCTGATACTTTTAGTTTTTAAATATTTTGCACATCTGCGACTTTATCCAAATTTTGTATATTGCACAAACATGTACTATCGACACACTTTACACGTGCATCGTATCGTCGTCATGGCATCAGTCAAATGCAGCTAGGCGTTAAATTTCCGTTTTTGCACGTGGGGCTCGTGCACGCGGAACGGTAACCGGTAGACAGCGTTACAAAGCACTGTTCATGTCATCAGTGATCACACAGTGAAATTCACATCTTAAGTTGATAAGTTTTACAATGCCACGGTTGTAAGAAGCCGAGAGAAATAGGGCTATTGGAATGCTCCAGGGCGGTGCTTCCGTTGTCAACGTTAGCAGAACCTTTAACTGCAGTCGCAACGCAATTCATGAACTTGTTAGACGTTTTATGCAAACAGGTGGTGTGTCCGATCATCCCAGGTCAGGTAGACCAATGGCAAGTACCCGAAGGGATGATCGTGCCATTAACTTAATGCACTTACGTAACCGCTTCAGACCCGCGACGTTGACGGCACCTTTGTTTAACGTAAGTGCTCAAACTATTCGCAATAGGTTACGCACACAAAGACACCCAATTAGAGCCCGACCTCCATATACCGGTGGTATACTGACATTACGCCATCGTCAGGCCCGTATGGCATGGGCACGTTCCCACCGTCACTGGCGTCGACGTGACTGGAACACTGTCCTGTTTTCGGACGAATCGCGATTAAATCTGAGTAATGCCGACGGCCGCACACGAGTCTATCGCCGGCAAGGTGAACGGTTCGCGCCCGTTTGTGTTAGAGAACATGATCGTTTTGGGGGTGGTGGCGTAATGGTAAGGGGGGGGGGGGCAGAAAACCCGACTTATCGTTTTGCGAGGCAACCTAAATGCCAAAGGTTACATTAACAATATTTTAATGCAGAAGCTATTCCGTTTTTGAGAAGAAATGCTCCAGCTGTTTTCCCCACACAGCAAGAATTACACGCGCTCACTTAGCAGCAGCAAACGTTAACGTCATGCAATGGCTAGCAATGACTCCGGATATGAATCTAATAGAGCATATCTGGGACGAGCTTAGCAGAAACGTTCGCTAAAAATATGCTCCACAAAATATCCAAGAGCTGACAAATGTATTGATTCATGAATGGAACAATGTCCCCAACGGACTTGTACAACGTTACGTCAATTCGATGCGACGACGCGTGGATACACTCATTAGAGCTAGAGGTGCTCAAGTCCGATATTGATTTCAATACCAGAACACTCGCACATTATTAAATTGTGATCTAAAGGGTTGAAATTCACCAGAAAAAAAGTGTCAATGCCATTACATCCAAACTGATAAATTCAAGTTTGACCCCTATCATTGAAATTACGTAATTTAACCAACTTAAATCATGACCATTAAAACCAAAATGCATATCTGGGTTGGGAATGGATCATTTTTAACATGCCCAAAAGTTGTTGTCATGCTGTTTTGTCTATTTTCTGAAGAAAAAAAATTAAAATAAAACATACACTGTCATGTTTCTGTTTTTGTTGAGTATATATAAACTGTTACAAATGAACAAACAGCAGCAAATGAACCAACAACGGCAACAAAAAAGAGGACCATAAGTGCTACTGAGAAAATGCTTAAGGATAAAATTGCACATTATATATGTGTGTAGTAGTTTTGAAGCAAAGAGTTAAAACTCTGTGAGAAATTATCCTATTTGACATGGGCACTTGGATTTTCATAAATAATCATGTATTTTTGAGTTTCCTCAAAATATACCAAGTTGTGAAGGGGGAAATTTAAAGATTTTTCTATATTTGTCTCTGGTGGCTATCTTGCTCAGCGGACCGAACACTTCTATTTTTGTACAGTACCGTCCGAGTATAATTCCTGTAAAGTTTCATAAAAATATGCTCAGCAATTAGAAAATGTCATGTAAAGCAAAACATAACAATGGACGACGCGCGACAGACAAAGACCGACCACAGTACATCACGTTCTACAAAGGTGAGCTAAAAACAAACAGAAACACGTATACACTTTTTTGTCGCTTATTTTTATACATTTTACCCTAAAAAACAGAGGGGTCAAAGTTTGACAATCTTACGATACAGCAATGCCCACTGACCTACCTCAAACCACCAATGTGTGATATGGAAACAGGAATTAATACTGAAGGTAAATGAAGTTTATATGATCAATAATTTAATATATTGATTATTGATGTTTAATTAGAATAAGAGGGATCACTGCAGGTGATGAATACCCCCGCTACACCGACTTACCTTAATAATCTGAAAAGCGATTTTTTTTGTTTGTAAAACTTAATGCGACGTGACAGGGAAACGCACGTGATTCCAAAGTTCTTCACTGCTATACTGTCGCTTAGTGTCGTGAAAGAGCCAAGGGGAGGTAGGAATATGAAGCGGTGACACTCCCACTGATAGTGGGTGTATAAAAGGAGAAAATACAAAGCGGTGGTTCGATGAAGCGAAACAGACAGACGGACAGACAGACAGGTGAAACTGGATAGTTTGATTCACCTGGGCATGTGGGGCAGCACTCCCCCGGGGGTGTATAGGCTCCCGGGCACCTGACGGCAGGGCATATCCTGTTGGCACAATCTGAAATTTTATCAAAATCATAAATAACTATACATAATCCGTAACATCATTTTTTGTACTTGTATATAAATCTAGTATGTTCAAAAGATACAGTTTATATTTTGTTTATGTTTAGAAATGGACTTCTCGAAAAATTTACTCGAAATGCTATGCAGACATGGGCCTAAAGGGAGCTACACGAGTGGACGCGGTGATCGGAAAAATTCTTGTTCTTAAATATTGCGATATTCGGAAACACCGAGTCTTATTTCGATGCCTAATATAGGGAAATCTTTGTCCCACACTATTGACTAACAGGGAGCATTATAAGCTGAAGAGAAAAAAAAATGTTCTTTTTTTCCGAGTGTCGCAACATTCCGAGCATTTTGTTTATGTTTACTGTTCATTGGACTTAACGCCCCACAGCCAGTATTTCAGTCATCTTCTTGAGACAGATATATTGCTGCCAAACTGCTGCAGTATCACACCGTAGACACGTGACATGATACTACACTCAGTCACATTATCCTGACACCGGGCCAACCAGTCCTGCAACTACCCTTATATGCTGAGCCAAGCAAGGGAACTATACCAGTACCATTTTATTACGTATGTCACGGCCGGGGGTCGAACCCACGACCCCCTGATTTCGGGGCGGACGCTCTAACCACTCGGCCACCGGGACCGGTCGAGCACTATATCTGTATGTTTTTGTACGTTTCCCGTACAGTGTTCGGATAATCGTGTATGTGTATTGTGTTGGCATGATAAATATATGCAAAATTATACTGACAGTGAAGAATGCTTGATAACACTTTCAATACTGACAAGATACAGTAAATTCTCTCTGAGGAGAGTTTTCAAATTTCACGTTTTTTTCTCTCTGAGCATTCTCCCAGTTCCAGCTAAAGCTCGAATACTTTTCTGAAACTAAACACCAGTAAATCCCCGTTCTTCAATGTAACGCAGTCATACTATTTGCTACATCGGGGAAAATACAGATAAGGGTTTATTATTATAGTCAAACTTTAGTTAAAATTCTGGAACTCTAATGCATTACCTTCAATCGAAGCATATCCAAAAGTAGATTATGATTACTGTCAAATGCTTTGAAACTGAAATATTGTGAGTTAAAATCTCAGTGGGGTCAATATTATTTCTTTCTATTTTTTCTCTCTGACCATTTTTTCAATATCACTCAGATCAAAAGTAGAAAAAAGTTTTTAGTTTTTTTTCCGGTATTTAAGAGCATATAAGTATATAAACCGTCCCCGTTAGCCGAGTGGCCAGAGCATCCGCATCGGGAGCGGGAGGAAGTTGGTTCGATCCCCAGTCGCGACATACCAAATTCGTAACAAGAAATATCTTTAAAAAAAGGTGTTTGGCGTAGCTAAAAAATTGTCAACTGTAACATGTGTAAAACAGATTAAAACTATTGTAAAGTTGGGAAGGTTAGCAAAAATGTTTATAAATACCAAGATTATGGGAGTATTGTGAAGACTATATAACAAAACGGATTCAATTCGCAATCTAAAGAAAAGCAAATTTACCAACTTCCATTTAAATATTATGCACTTGCTGATTTTTTTTAAAGAAAAGACAATTCATATGTAACCAAGCGAAATCGAAAGATCATAAATCGCGTATATCCGATTACTGTTAACTTTCCAGAACTGCACAATAAACTGCAACTTCTCCGCAGTAGTTACCTCCCCTGAAGACCGAGTCCACTTTTACAGATTAGTGGAAATTCTGGTCTAAAAATAGACATAATGCTTCTCATATCGTTGTTTTAAATCGTATTGCCAAAGCAGCATTTCTAAATTGATATTGGAGTGTTAAATTTTCATTTATGTGTTACCTTTCTTGTTTAAACTGAAACAGAAACCTGTTATATCAAAAAGAAAGATATATACAACCTGAAACTCCCATTTTAAATTAGAATATCCTAAATATCCTAAAAATAAATTATACAGGCTAATGATAGCATTGCATTTACTCTGGTTTTATTTGCATACCAACATTTGATTGGGTTAAGGAGTAGGTCAAAATCAAATTTGATACAGCTACGCTAAAAAAAATGGTTCTTGTATAGCTCCTTTGCTTGGCGCTCGGCATATAAGGGTAGCTCCAGGACTGGTTAGCCAAGTGTCAGGATAATAGATATCAGGAGCCGGGCCCGGAATAAAGCTAGAGTTACAGTTCTTCAGCAGTTATAAGTTAGGAGTGAATCTATGCAATAGTATTGAAGTTATGCGCCGAACAATTAAAAAAATCTATTATGAGGCTTATTACAGAAATTGTATGAACTAAAGTTACAGTTCTTGTGTACTGAACTTCTACACTTCATGGTGTATCCATATTCCAAGGTCTAAGCGAATCAATGCAATAACGTAGAAATATGCTCCGGACAATGACGACGAAGCCGGCGACGACGACAGACAATGTGACCCCTATATCTGTCATATTATGCAGACGACACAAAAATACGTACGACCAGACTGGAATTCGCACCCATGATATAAAGGGCTAAGTTGCCAGTTATCTCGACCAAGGAACTCCCCAAACTCCCGATGATAAAAAAGGTTGAAAGAAAAATATATAATAATAAACAGACTAAACTTACTTGGGCAGACCGGGCAACACTGGCCCGGGGGTGTATATTTCCCTGGACAGTCGTCCACAAAGGCACATTTTACTGTGGAACAATCGGGAACTGAAAAAAAAGACATAAAATATGTCACACGGGAACAGAGATTATCCTAAAAAACTAGATTTTCATTATTTCTAAGGTATAAATATAACAAGCCTTTCAACACAGTCGCCATTTCTAATAGTTTATATTGTTCTCGCTAGCATTTGACCCTTTTATTGAATAGTTTCATCAGCATAAGGATAAAAAAGAGAAAACACAATGGAAATAAGTTTATGCTTCCATGTACTTAACTATTTTCTAAAATGTATACATTCACTTCAAAGTGTATTGATACATCGCTTGTGTGTTTGTCGTTAAGAATAACAAGGACGTTGTAAAACTGGTTAGTCCATGCAGTATCAGGGTAATATGTCTGAATATGGTATCATGTCACTCTTCTACGGCATGGCTGGATACCACCATGAGGAATCACTACAACTGTTTTATGCAGAAAAGGTCTTAAAATGACTGAAATACGTTGTGTCGGCAGGAAGTTCAACAAAAAACAAATATGAGGGATGAATGAAAGACAACCATACCTGGACAAACAGGGCAGCATTGGCCCGGTGGCGTCTTCGCCCCAGGACAGGTTACCGCGAAGCAACTTACTGCAGCACATTCTGAAAAGAATAAAATGAGGATAATAGATAATCATATATTTTTCTCTTTTAAATGAAGATATGTTAAATATCATACGAATTGAAGGTTTTTCATAGATCGTTCATCAGCGTACTTCGCTTTAAGATAATTGTTAATTGAAATAGGATATATTGAAATTTACCAATCGTGACTGTGGGAGTTAATCATTACCTAAGTTCAAGGAATTCCAAAAGCATCAGGATCATATAACACAACTATATTAACAACATGATTTACACGATGAAGCTTAATTTATTAGGTAACTATATACTTAAGCAAATTCTTTGCATCCTAACATTGTTGCATCGGGATGGCTCTCACAAATATGCGAAGACACACCACTTCGCGATGTTTTTGTCAGCATTGTAAATTAAGGGTTTCTTTTTCTTCGCTCGAAATGAAACACGATCTTGCAAAAGAACCTCCATGCATTTGTGTAACGCATGAAATATTTCCCTTACGCGTAATGAAACAAGAGGGCAATGACGGCCCTGTGATCGCTCACCTGAAAGCCAGGTATTAGTGGGAGGAAGAGAAACAGCAAATATCTTATGATATTATGGAAAATGGGCTCTGCCCCTGTCAGCCATATACGAGTGAGTACTTTTGGACAAGAAGAATTTTCAAAATTGTACCATATACTTATAAGGAAAATGGCCTAAGCCCCCTGGCGGCCATATTTTTTTACCAATCCAAATAATTTGAACTATCTTGGTATAGAGAGACCAATAACACATATATGCCGAATAACTTGGAAAACCAGCCATTACTTTTAGACGAATTCTTTAAGAAGAATTTTCAAATATGGACTATATGCATATAAGGAAAACGGGCCCCGCCCACTGGCGGCCATGTTTTTCAGTGGATCAAAATAATTTAAACAATCTTGGTTCTTGGTAGAGAGTGACCAAAGGAATATCTGGAATAACTTGGAAATCCAGCCAGCACTTTTGGTCAAGAAGATTTTTCCAAATCGTGCTAAATACATATAAGTAAAATGGGTGACCATGTTTTTCAACGAATCAAATAATTTGAACAATCTTGGTAGAGATTGACTCAAGGAGCATATGTGCCAAATAAATCCAGCCAGTTCTTTTGCAGGAAAAGATTATTTTCAAATTTGAACTATATACATATAAGGAAATCGAGCTCCGCCCCCTTGCAGCCATGTTTTTCTATGAATCAAAATAATTTGAACAATTCTGGTAGAGAGTGACTCAAGGAACATCTGTGCCAAATAACTTTGAAATCTAGCCAGTACTTTTGGAGGTGAAGATTTTTGAAGTCTGTATATTTTCCACATTTTGTTGTAATGACAACCAGATTTTGGCATGGAATTCAATTCTTTGAACAACTTTGAAAGAGGACCACCCAAAGAACATTTCTGTAAAATTTTATGAAAATTGGCCCCATAGTTTAGGAGTATTTGTCGTTTTAAATTAAATATTGACGACGGACATTCATCGATCACAATAGCTTACCTTGAGCATGTTGTGCTCAGGTGAACTAAAAATGTGACTTGTTTACACTAACTAACCCTAGTATTTGGGTTATTACGATTACAAAATGCTGTTTTTCGTCACATCCTCTCAACAAGAACTGTCTGTCAGTGGCATATGCCCCAAAAGAGTTGCTTTGACACAGAACTTTCTTTTTACATCACATACTTGATGTACAGTAGACTTGGGTGTTCCTTGGAAAATCGTGTAAACATGTATCACCTACTCCATAGCTCTATCAACAAAGGGGAATAACTAAAAAAAAATTAAAGCTAAGAGTTATGGGTCTTGTAATCTGCACTTTCTTCCATGTGTTCTGTCTGTGTATGAAGTTACATGCCAGTGGGTGCAAATATTCATCCATTTAGGACAGAGTTAGTATCCGGAAACCAAAAATTACCCCCATTTTATGACTTTTGATTGTTTACTGTGACCTTGACATTTGAGTTACAAGTTTGATCTTTCGCGCGATACTCCGTCTTTTCGAGGAGATCATTGATAACAAGTAATATAAATATCCATCTATCCAGGACAAAGCTCATGTCCGGAAACTGAAAAAAAAACAAAACATTTTATGAAATTTGATATGTGATTGTGACCTTGACCTTTACAAACCTCGATCTTTCGCGCGACACTCTGACTTCTTGAGGAGATCACTGATGTCAAATTATATCAGAATGTATGCATGACAGACAGCTATTATCCGGAAACGGAACGACGGACACACATACACACACACGGCCGGACGGTTCGATAAAAATAAGGTTAAAAAGGAAAAAAAAAACTCGTTTAGCCGACCTAACGACCCTATTTATTTTTAGATGTTAGTGGAAACAATTTTTTTCGCATTTTTATGCGAATCAGCTAATGGTTTTAGAAAATACACTTTGTGGTTAAGCTTGCAATAGGGCCTTTTTACGATGTTAGCCATTTACAATAGTTTAATTCTCTTTTCGATATCATCACAATAACACGTGGTGTTACGAGTAAATACATCCAGAGGAGGTTGCTGACTATATGGAGTACACACGCAAACTATTGTATACATCCTGAGATCATTTTGATCAATTTTCTCTCCTTTAAAATCAAATAACTAAAACCAAGTGATGCGCTACTTTAATAAGCCTTAAAGGAAATATCGTATAATCTCGCCGCGGCCGCGAAAAATGACGTCATTTTGAATTTTTAAAAAGGCCGTTAGAATCTATTATGATACGTATTTTTTAACATTTTAATCCATTAAATAGTAAATGAAGTCAGCTATACATTAAATCGGTAAGTAGATACTATCTAAATAACGTGTGAAACGTGAATGCATTTTTTTGGATGTTAATTATGGAAGCTACGATAGACATAAGTCCTTAAGGAGTTTTAACAAAAATCTTTTATTTATTCATAGTTCAAATTTGGTGCAAAAAGTTTTCTGAAACCCAGGAATGATGTCAGTATTTAAGTGAAAGTAAAATGACAAACCTAGGCTAATCTAAAGGTCCAGTATGCTTTAGGGTTGAATAATTACTTTCGTTCTAACTTGCTTCTACTCGGATGCCTTCGTCCGGGGTCTTCCTTCACCTGTAATTAGCTGGACGTCGCTATATGACTGAAATACTGTCGAAGCGGCGATAAACTCAAATAGCCAAGTCAAGTCTAACTTTCTTCTCCGAGGCTTCGCGCCAAGAATTAACGATATCTCCCCGAGTAGCACATCTCTTGGTTTTACGTCTTTGTTTAAAATGGATAAATTTGTCATAAACAATGTCACAAATATCTCATTTTTGAAATTCTACGTTGGTTAAGGATAAATTACAATTTTAAATACAAGTGACTGCGGGCGAAACGTGCAACTCGTGTCTTAAAAGATGATGCAAGAGGTTTCGTGTCAGATATGACATAAAAACATATGAGGTACATGTGTAATATATGAAAACAGACATTTTACTGGTTTTAAACAGGCATGCTTATAGTTCGACTTATATACAAAATACAAGCTATCGATATGTACGAGTAAATATCTATCTATCTATCTGCTTTTCTATCCATCCATCCATACATCCATCTATTACATGTAGCATAACTCTATTGATTCCTATGAACATGATTTATAAAGACCGAGAGGGTAGAGCGGTCGCCCTGTAATCGGGAGTTGGGGTTTGATCCATATGCAAACACTGGTAAATCTCTCTTTTAAAACTCATAGAATGGTGGTTCCCGGACTGTAGCCTAATATAGTGTGACTGTGTGTGTTATTATACCACATGTCTTCGGTGTTACTCTCAACCCATACAAGCAAAGCAACATACCCTGAGAGAAGCTTATTGACTTCTGGACAGCTTAAAATATTACAGAACAGTTTACCAACATCTTCTCTTAAGATGTTGAATATATTCCTGTTAACATGAATTAAAGTTAATGCATCTAGGTCTTTCAGTGTAAATGGTGGTTTATCAATTCGTTCATTTCACTTTTATCAAATATATAAGTTGAGGGTCATACGTGGATAAAATGTGAACAAAATCGGTGAAAAAAAAGGTTTTTATGATTTAACGAGCGAGATGCTACAAACTTTTCCCTGTTTACACTCAAATTTTATAAGCGGTGGTATAAAACTCCGTCATTGTTAACATGTAAACGTTTAGACATTGGTATTTTTGTGTGTTCCTTGTCTCTATGCTGCGTGTGATGTTTACGCATGCATGCACGTCTCTTTGTTTGATTGATTACTCGTGTATTTTTTAGTTTATTTCCAATGAATGCATTTTAATATCACTTTAAAGATTTGGTCCAACTTCAAATTCAATATTTCTTTGGACAGAGCATTCACTCTTACCAACAGAACTGTGACCTTGATTTCCATGGGTTAGCCGTATCATTTGATGAGTCGCTGAGCTGTGATGACGTCATGCGTTATCTACAGTGAGCATATCTCTTTGTTTATTTGGACAATAAGCTTTTCTTTCTTATCTTTCTTGTATTTAATTTAAACGTATAATAAATTGTTTTATGTCGATTACATCTTTTACAAATCACCCTCGACGGTTCCTGTGTTGGACCTGTACTTTGCGCCTAGGGAGGTCATGAAAAATCCCTGCCCCCAATGGGCTTCGAACCAACACCCGTCGAACTCGCGGTCGGATATGTTACTACTGGGACACGGCGCCATTCTTGTATTTATTTATTCTGATATACAATTATCAACGATTGTCCCTAGTATGAATAAAATAAATTGTAGCATACAAGTATATATAGGATGAACTTACTTGCAGGGAGTGTTGTATCCGGTCCACCTGGCATACATAACACCAGCGGGAGGACAGCAAGAAAAATAACAACCTTAGAAACCATCTGTAAACAAAGGGAAACAATTTAAACCATTTAACATTTAACAACCGAACTTTTGCAAGCCATTTTGAAGGGCTTTATCTAATGAATCTAGAGCTGTCAGAAGACTGCACTCTCGACTATTCCAGCGCCTGGACTAAAATTGATTGTAAATTAAAATAAACGGTAAATAATTGGGACCAGGTAGAGTAATGGTTCTTGGTCACTGCACATCACCTAGTGTTGTGACCTTTTTCGCAACACATTGATTTGTCCTAAGGATCTCTTGTGGCAAGTTATTTCAAGACATGACTGTGCACAACAAAGAAATAGCCTGGACAAGACTGCTCACACAAATTTTTAACTCAACTAACTGCTGTGACCTTGACCTTGAAGCTAGCAACTTAATTGTTCTTGTTTGCAATACATCATCTTGTCTGCTAAGTTATTTCAAATCGTGTTTATTTACAACAACGTTACAGCGGGAAAGGATTTACCTTCGATTCAGACCCCTTTTTAAGGTAATTTTATAAATATACCATTCATACTTACGTATAAGACCTGCCGCAGCCAACGTGGAATGGAATATTGTTATCGGCTATACCTCATTTTTTATCTTTATGATACACTCAAAAATTTGATCTGCACTTTCAATTTTGATAATTATTTTTCGGGTAGCTTCCACGCACTAATTGTATTTTTATATGAAAATGGTGATAATAGGGCAAAATAATACAGAAATAAAAGTGTATTAAATTACCTTATTTGAAAAGGCAACATTTCTGTTTGTTTGTTTGTTTGTTTGTTTTTTTGTTTGTTTTTTAACTGCCTATTTTCATTAATGAAGCAAACATGGGAAATGATTTTGGTAACGCCCACGGCATTCGTACGTGATACCTAACTCATTTTATATTTTTGTATAGAGAAGAAGATGACCAGTCAAAATTCAGCATGCAGAAATGTTAAATTTTTTATTAAAGAAATAATAAATCTCTTTTTCTTGGCTAATTCACCTTGTATCACCATTTTCATAACAAAATATAAATTTTGCACGGAAGTTACCCCCCAAAAAATTGTCAAAACTGAAAATGCCGTTTTAATTTTTGAGTGTTTGAGAAATCGGTTAGCATTAAGATAAAAAACATAAAGATGCCGATAACAATATTTCTTCTTGCGTAGTCTGCGACAAGATGAATGATATAATATAAAATTGCCTGAAATATGGGTCTGAATCGAAGGTTTCAGTCCGCCATATTATCTGTACGCTTTACCACAAAAGTCACGTGATTCCCAGCCGTGTGTTTCGTAATCCATGTAAAACAAATCAAGTTTAAACTTTATGTATACCTGTATCATTTTTTTTAAATATTTTAAGGACATCAATTACGAGTTATTACGTAATTGAGTTTTGAGAAACAATTTTAACACATTCCTAATATTTACACGTTTGATATGACAGCTTTTAATTGATTACACTCCGTCCATCTCTAACGACTTGATAAACATACGAAACTGTATATTTAAGTTTATTTCATAATTCAAGTAGGTCATGGGCCCATGAGTATACAAACTTAAAATAATATGTAATTTTGTAGAAAACAAATGTCAGTGGCATGTACAATAAATAAATTTAAATATTGTGCATTAATCTTACATATTGCAGTATAGTGCACAAAATCTACCACGTGGCATGGAGAATTTTGGCTAGATCGGCGACAGATACACATGTGATAAAGTGTGCGAAAATTGAAACGGATTACGGGATATATTCGCTAAATATTTAAAGTGCACACTTCCTTTTTAAACTGAGTGTGGATATAGTATTATCATGTTCCTACATGTTCATGAAAACACACACACACATACGAGCGGTTAGACAGACGGACGAAAACACGGACCTAAAATCTAATTTATCCCCTTTATCATTGGCAGTGCAAAAATAGGAATGAATGAATAAATAGAAAAATAAACAGATTGATTCACGTGTATATAAAGCATGTTGAAATATTCTTCTCTATGTAATGATCTTTATTTTTTTATTTGTATGAGTTTAGGATTTTATGAGTGTAGTGTTTACTTTGTCTGATTTCTAAAATTGAAAAAAAAGATAAATAGATAAAAAAAAAATCAGAATTTGTATGTTGTGCATCCTTTAACAGGATAATTTAGTCAGACCGTAAACAGTTAAGTCATGTACATACTTTTTACAGAATAAACCAGTTATGTCACTCGTGAAAATGAAATCAACAGCATCATGATATTAACTTATGAAGTATGAAAGATAAAAGTATAAACATATATTAAATCAAACTATTTAATAACATTTTTTATCTCAACATCAAAAAGTGACACTTAATATATAAAACAATATAAAAACACCAGATGATAGAAACAATTCTTACCTTAGCAGTAGTCGTGTTCTAATTACCTATGAAACAAACATCATGTTTATATCGTGTCACCTCTAAATTACGTCACGGTTCTCTGTCGTGACATGTCGATCGGTTGAGTTAATTTACGAACTTTTCTACTTGAGGGAGTGCTCGAAATATTCATAACCGCAGAGGAACATATATATGCAAGGGAAATGTGTTTGCATGAGCGGAGGTGAGACGACAATTATTAAATTGTAATATGCCCATTATTAAAGGATGAATAATTAGAGTACTTTTTTGTGTCACCAGCTGTAAGCAGAGTTGACATATAGGGATCACTTTTCCGTCGTCTGTCTGTCCGTCCGTCCATCTGTCCGTCTGTTTTTCCATCTCAATTATTCTGTCACGCTTCAGCAAGTGACACACGTTTTCCAAATTTTCAAAGAACACTCTTGTTAAGTTAATTATAATTAAGAGAGAGAGGAAGAAAGACTGGTAGATAAATGACTAAGCGCGGCAAAGCCTCGTGTACATGCGCACTGGCGTAGCTTCCTTTAGGCACAGTAGTTGCAATAAAGGTAGATCATGTTACACAGGGAGTTGTAAAGCGGATTTTTAATTATTTCACATTTTACAAAATTGTGTCGAATAGTGCATGTACCGAAAACATAGCGTTCGAAGATAACCGGTTATAGTTTAATAAAATAAGACAAGTGCAAGATACCATGCTTATATTTCTGGGCGTTTGAATTTAAAAATGTAAAACATTATGGCCGCTGATCAAGACTCCCTATATTTCGTGGAACCTTGGGAGGAGACAAACGAACGTCAGACTCGTTTCGATTTTGTCGTTTTCAAAATCGGTATCCCACCAGATTAATAATTATGTCTTATGAAAACGTCATCAATGGTGTACATCCGGGAATACCAATCGTTCTTCAAACAATCTTTATAAGCTGTAACAAGCTTTATTCATGTTTGGTAATATTCTACTTTAATTATTCTTTTGAACTTACTGACTTTTACACTCCCAACGTATGTTTCCTTCTTTATATATCTGTATATGTTGAGAATGAAAACAAAACAATCAAGGGGTCCACGTAAAGCTCTGTGGTGACCTGTTGCTTCCGAAACAGATGCTCTCGAGTATGGCCAAATTTTGCCAAGTGGATGACTTACAAGATATAATTATTAAATTTCCAAGAGGGTTTTTTAGCAGATATTTGCTACTTAAAACGAAGTGAAATAGTGATCGAACTGTGTGGTGGTATCAAACAAATAAGTGTATTCGAGTTATAACACACATGTTAAGCTGTAGAAGCTGTAGAAGTAATCCAATTTTATTGCAAATACTGAAACTGATAGGTCTTTCAGTTCAGTGAACTGGCAAAACCATCATCTATATTGTCACAAATCAGTCACATTTATTGCAGAATTAATGCACACAAATGCAAAATTCATACATGCGTAAAGTTACTACCAATATTATATCATATTTAATTATCTTTTAAGGGCGCAGTGGTTTATTGGTAACTCACATGACCGTAGATCCGATGGTTGATGCTCAAGTTAGAGAGAAAATTAGTTTATACATATTTTTTTCATAAGTTTTCACAAATATATGTCATAGCAAAGAGAGAAACTTGAAATATTCAGATTTTATTTTAACTGTTATATAAAACAGCTACACTCTTCCTTTTAAAGACACGCAGCAGTATTATTTTTGTAATACATGTAATCGTTTAAATTTGCTTTACGGCATTTTGATTTTAAAACAGAAGCAAAAAGTATTTGCTTTTCTCTTTTGAGTGCGTGGATGGTTAGTGGTAAAAATCATGTATAATTATTTTATTTCAGTCCAGCATATATTTCAAACACACATGTCGAAATCATGACCTTAAGTGTTAAAATATGATACAGACATTGATGCATGTTCTTATTTTCGAATTTCAATATTATAGTGTAAAGATTCTATACGAGTATACAGCAAGTTCAATCAGCAATAAACTAATTCAATTATTATTGTTTGAAAGTCCGCACAAAATGGTTATTCTCCAAACGAAAAGAACGCCTCAAAACGAACCAGAAATTTCCCCCACGAGAATCGTGCCTACACATCCAGTTAGGTCAAGATACGCCCCTGATGCAGGATTAACCCGTGATTTTTGCCAGTTAGGTTCCTCTTGCTCTTTTGACTGGTGTTAGTAACACAAATCTTCAGAGGCAAAGATGTAGAATGACTTGACTTGACTATTTGAGTTTACCGTCGTTTCGACAGTATTTCAGTCATATAGCGACGTCCAGCTAATTACAGGTGGAGGAAGACCCCGAATGCACGGAGGCATCCGGGTAGAACCACCGACCTACCGCAAGCCAGCTGGAAGGCCTCCTCACATGAAAATCCGAATGACCCTGCCGGGATTCGAACCCACGCGGTGAGGGACTGAGTGAGGGTTAAACTTAGCGACTTTACCCTCTCGGCCTTGGAGGCCCCTATAACTTTGATGTGTATGGTAATGTTTTGAAATAACTTTACACAAATGATCCTGAATACAAAACGATTCAGAACCAGGTCGCGAGATTGAAGGTCAGCATTAGAATTCTGTGTTGTTTTTATGCCTCCCCGTCAGGAATTTGCGACAGGGCATACTATATTGTTACACCCCTGTGCGTGTGTGTTAAGGCCAGCGATCATGTCTCGGCTGTAATCCTAGTTGCGTATGTTTGCGATTTTGAAATAACTTGGCACACATCGCTAGCTTGAATGTCAAGGTCATCACTTGGTTGTTGTCGAGGTCACAGCATTCATTTGACCTGGAAATCATTTTTCTTTTATATTTCCAGTTTCATAGTCACCGTCAAAAATATCAATCGAACAAAACAAAATGACGGGGACATTCGTGGCCTGTGGACACATTCCTTGTCTTTACTTTTGTTTTCTGACTTCGTCACCGTTCTTATAAAATAACGTCTTAAACACAAGGGGGCTGGTGGGTTCGATCCACGGCCGCAACAGAACAAAGTAAAAATGATACTGATATAGGCGCTTAGCCCATCTGGATGTTAACCCAGTTTCAGGATAATGTGATACCATACCATTTGTCTCCGAAAAGTTGTCCTTTTGAGGCAGGACTTTTTCTGTCTCATGTAGTCAAAATGACTGAGATGTTAGACCTACGCAGAAAAAAAAATGACACATATTTATGGACTAGGTCATAGCGACATGAAACCAAGAACATGTGACGAATGTCAAGTCGACATAAAACTTGCGTCATTCACTGATAAACATGTGCAGCAAATAGAGCAAGAAAGAGCACGCATGAGATACATGGTCTATGATATCATAAGCCAATAAATATTTTGTTATAGCATGCTGAACTTTCAATGTGTTGTTTCATTTACATACGAAAAAGGAGACTTTAGATTAAAATGCCCAACTGTAACTCATCTTGGTTATAGGGAGATTACAAGCAGGGTTCAAACTTACTTTCTGGACATAGTTTTCTGTGAATTTACTATTGGTTGACAATCTTTATTGTCCATTTATTTAATTCTACTATGCGGTTCGCAATGTAACTAGAATTGCTCAAAGCAATGAAAAGCTTTCATTAATTCATTCTGCATTATACTATTATCCTTCCCATTTGCAATTAAAAACACACACCTTTAAACATGTGACAGCAATGAGTCCATTTTGATTTAATATTTCTCTTTGTGCGTTAAACTTAGTTAATTTAATTTTGTTTGAATCAGTTAACACCATTTTATGCCATTAAAGGCTACTAAATGGCTAGTGCACCTAACAACTCTTTCCTGGGATTCTGAAAGTACTGAAACTTTAGCACGCATCTCTGTAGTTATCGTTATACAGCGGTGGAAGACGAATAGCCATCAGAAAGAAATTGTCAGTCATTCTTCACGGAGACCGTGCCCATCGCAGTTGGGATCGAACCAATAACCCCGGCTTTACAGTCAAACGCTATCAAGCCTGGTTTATCTATATGAAATCCATGGTCCCTAGCACTGTGACATGATATAACTCATCTAACTGTCCTATCAGTAAAATACATTCCCGCGATTTCGCTGGACTCTTTCTAATATGATATATTTTTCTCCACATTTACGAAAGATCTATCGATTTTAAAAATAGTAAGAACGGAAAACAAAAAGTTAAACAACAACAACAACAACAAACAAACAAACAAAATAATAAAAAAAAAACCCCAAAAAACAACGAAAATCCAATAAAGTTATCTCGTGGCCACGAGATAAAAGACCAATGAAATTCTGGCTCCTTTGTTGTGGCCATATATATGTAAAAGAGGGGAGGACACCATTGCCGATTTTAAACGTATTTCGACCTAAATAATGTAAAGGGAAAACATTAAATATAACCTCTCACTCGTCCACACCACAGGGACTTCAAGTTGCATGGGGTGAATCATTTCGTACTTAATGGTTACATTAACAAGAAAAGATTAAAACAATTTTTTTATTGGGCGGCTTACAATAAACATACTACCCCCTCTCTTTCTCTCTTCTACCGTTTTGACCTTATAACCTAATCTGTGTAATAGGTCTATGATTTAATCAAATGGAAGCAATACAACTTAACAAACGTAAAATAATTGATGTAGAAGGACTAGTATTTAAAACATACTATACAAATATATGGCCACGACATAGGAGCCAGAATTTCATCGGTCGATTATCTCGTGGCCATGAGATAACCTTTTTTTTTAAACCTTTTTAATGTTTTTATAATCTGGTAACCATGAGGTTATTTATAAAAAATATCACATGTCCCCTCTTTGCTTCCGTAGATTGAGGTGGGGGTGAGTATGTTTATTTCCCAATGAAGATTTTGTGAAATTTTAAACCAGCATTTAGATTGTGTGTTTGGGAAGTACTCGTTGATTGATTAACTTCACTGAGTATTTTTACGTCTCATTTCAGAGTGATATGTACCATGGTAATAAGATAATTTTGAATGGACTTTCATAAGGTGTGTTTCAAGATATTGAATCATGTTCAATTTTAGCTAAATTCATGAGTAGCGGATTTAATAAGGTGGGTATATATGGTCTCTGGTGACGTACACAAAACTTAGTCTGGGTGTTCAAAGCCAAGCCTACGGGTATTTATTTCAATACATGATTAAGCTTTTCTAAATATAAACTCATTAATCAGTGTAATCATTTATCTAAATCACTAGCTGTTCTGGTCTGCTGACCAATCGTGAAAACGAAACGCAGTTTGTCATCCATTATTGGTACCAATCCGAAGCGTGCACCTAAATTATTTAATATTCGTCTCTAAGGTAATGATGCATATTTATGTATGAGGACTTTTTTTTTTAAAGGAATTTTTTCTCAAAGCGTCGCTTTGTTATAAACAGTTTTTTTTTAAGATTATAGTAATCACATAGGCTCAAGTTAAAAGTTCGTGTCTAGTACAGTAGTATCTTGCCTATTATTGTTTAGGGTGACAATATTTCAGTCATAAACCGACGTCTAACTAATGACAGGTGACTGAAAGTCACGAGCGGATAGACCCAATGACCTGCCGCATGCCAACTGAAAGGCTTCCTCATATGAATTAATGAATGATTCTGTCGGTATTCGAAGGAAACAAAATATTTTGATATAGGCATCAGTAAGGATGTGTGCTTATTTCGGGTCCATTCGGTCGATTTTGGATGCAGTGGCCAAACTAACATGCATTTAGTCCTAAACTCAAACTGAATATAGAATCTACGTTTTGCAGTGACGTTATTTTATGTAGAACCCTCCTAATGAAAACCTCCATTCCGTTCCTTAGCGTAGCGCATGACATCCAACCTGCTGCTCAACGCAGGACTGTCAACTGCTGGTTAGAGAGTAGGACTGCAAAACATCTGAAGTTAGGATTTGAAGCAGCATAATGGCAGTCCCTGTAATGGTTCCGCTATGCCTTGGACCACTTAACCTCTACCAAGATAATCAAGGTACCCTAATGAAACATTGGGAAACATTGATTATCTCCGTGAAAGGCCACGAGGTCCGAAATGTAGCGGAACCATTAAAGGGACTCTTACCTTAAACGCTAGACATACATATTTTATATACAATATATATTTCACACTACGCTTCAATAGTTAAGAAGTGTATATGTGTAAAAAGTATAGAAAATGCAAGTTATATACTGTTAAGCTGAAAACGAATTCACCGTGGTAATTTAAGGTTTTCGAACTGTAATAATTGTCGGCAAACATCGACTTTTACCGCCACTATTCGTGGTGTCCGAACGACGAATCTGACATTTCCGGGAGTAATTATTTTAAGTAAATATCGCATGATCTGAAGGCTTATCCCGATATTATGACGTCATTTTAGAGGAAAGAAACGTGTTTGCCCCATACAGAAAAAGGTAATCCTTACTGCTGTAGATAGCCTGCATTTCATCATCTCAGTAGTCCTTGGTTGTGAGGTATGGCATCCGCCTTGCAAACATAAGGTCCAAGTTCGATTCCTTGGAGCAGATGAAATTCGGTTACTGTCAGTTAGTGTAAGTAAAGTCTTTACTTTACTTGAGTCTAAGTTATGGTGTAGTTTCCAGGTAGATAGCAGAATAGATAGAGATAAGTTGAAACTGGAAAAATACTTGTTTCTCATTTGATTCCTGGGAGAAAGTGGTAACTTTCGTGGCTTTTCATTTGCACGCACATTTTGAGCGAGTGTAATATCGAGAGATAAATAAGTAAAGTTTGAACTTGTTTCTCAATCTATTTAAAATAGATATGATTGAATAAAAAGCATGAATTTACTCAAGCTTTTTTCATTATATAGGGTATACCCCTGTTTAGGCAATGTATCTTGCAAAATTTTATTGATTTCATGGTTAAAAATGCAAAAGATAATATTTTTTTTATTGTATTCTGACATTTTCGCATATAATCTTTGCCTGACTGGCATACTGATATGAATATTTGCCTTTTTTTTATTTTGAGACCATTTCTCTTGTTGTCATATTTTTGTTTAATAGTTTTAAATGATTTGACTGCGCCATAGGACCATATTTAGATGGGCAATTAAATTTAAATGAGATGGTAAAATGTTTTTGATTTTTAATATTTGATTCCATATACTTTGTAGACAATTTTGATGTATAACATCATTGTTTTCCAGCAACCCAGATTGCAATATATATAAGGTCCCATATGGTTTCCTATATTGGTCCCATATGGGCTACCCACATAGGACCCATGTCGAAAGTGCAACCTGTTTTGGCCGGGGTCCCATATGGGCAGCCCGCCTAGATTCTACATTAAGGGTCCCATATTTGTACCCCATTTGCATTGAATATGGCTCCATACCACTGTACTGCCTGAATGTGCAGTCAAATGTGCAAAACTGATACCAATAGCCTCTAAAAATTTGTCTCTCTCTAAAATAATATTACTGAAAATCAGAAATTAGGTACCTCAAATACGACATACAGTTTTTTCTTCTTTATTTAATTAAAACTTTTATTCAAGCACATGCTGAGAAAATACAAAACGAAATGTCATAATTTATTCAAATACTATTTGAATACAAACGGATATTTTTCATCTTCAGTGTGCTATTTGAAATTTAAAGGTGATATTTGATTTCCTAACCATAAGACAATTTCTTATGCAACAAAACCAAACATTTAAAGAGTGCAAGGGTGACAAGTTTCCAATAAATTCCTTTAGCTTACTATATTTTGGGGTTAGTCCTATAAATTCTTAGATTTCAGCTAAAAATCCTATATTTTAATAAAAATCCTATAAATTCCTATATTTTAGGGTTAGAAAGAAATGTTAGATTCTGAGGTAAATTAGACTAGTGCATATTATAGACTTAATGGTCGGTGTGTTTATAAATAAGCACAATTTTCTTCTAATTCCCATTTTGTTCAGATGTGGCAACCCTGCCCAGTCCAGCATTATCTGCTGGATTTGTTTTTCTCTCCATTTGATGTCAAAAATGTCCTGCAGTTGAAGCGGTCTCATGTTCCTACTCCTGTTATATTTGGCTTTTCTTCTTCTAGATTGATCTATTGTTTTGTGGGAGAGATAACTACCATGCATCTTGAGTTTATGTGTGCTAATGAAAAGTACTGACAGTGAGTAGTATAATTACCAGTATGATGCTTTTTGAACAAAAAGTTTAGAAAGTTGTTTTATCTTCAGATCGTATGTGAATTTGGTTTCTCTGTGTTGACTAAGGCCACAGTTACCTGCCCTTGGTTACCCTGCATCTGGATGTGCTTAAACAGAAAGTGGTGAACTATGCTGAATTGTAGTGATTTTTTGACTGAAAGACATGCAATAAAGGATTAAGTCTTATAGAACACGGTTAAAATAGTCATTAAATGCCAAAGTTTGAAGCCTTGTTGTGCATCAACCTTAAAAGTTGAGCATTGCTGAGGGGGAATATTTGAAAAGAAAAATGGTGTGATATGGCTGGCCTTTGCACAAAATTTATACGTATGTTATTTGGCCTTAAATATGTAAAAAAGTAGTCAGGTTATCCCATGTTTAAGATATACGGAATTAATCCTCTTGAATATATCTAGTAAGATGTCAGTTTTCCTAAAGATATTGTCATTTGTATATATGCTTATATAGAATGTCTAGTAAAATTAACTGTGCTCTTAGTCTGTGTGTTAATGAAGGATATTTCTTCACAGTGACTATGGTCACAGTCTGTAACAGACACTGGTTCAGATCAGCTCTTCATGCCTTTTTCATGGTTATCAACTGGTGATTTAATCATGTAGTTTTCACTTTTCCAAAGATGAGTTCTAGTCTTGTTCTATAGTTAATTGAAATTGTTTGAGAGAAATAATAAAAATGTATTGTTTTTGAGTTGTTAACAAAAGGAAAGGGTGTTGTAATGGAGGAGGAAGCTAAATCAATTGGTTGTTTTAGTTAATCATTTTCCTATTTTCCTATATTTCTATTAGGAAAATCCTAAATTTCAGAGGTGTGTCCTATATATTTGGTATCAAAAAAATCACTTGACACGCTGGATTGCATATCTTTAACCCTGCACATAAACTCAATCACTCAAAAATGCATAATATTGTAAAAAAACAAGACTAGAATAATGAATGCATCACAATCACACACAGCAACTATTATCTCGTTTTATTCTTAACCCTAAAGACCTTGAAATAAAGTGATTTAAAATTCAAAATAAAAAGGCTAACTGTAATGATGGATTACTATAGCAGTGATAACGAACACTATTTAAAATACTTAAATCAACCATATCAAAATGTGTGGTGAAAATATAATTATTAGACTAAGCAAACTATCTTGTTCAGCCAAGTGTTAAATTGATATATGAAAATATAATTTATATAAAAAATATATGTGGTTGGCACAGCATGTTTAACAGTGTGAAAAACATAATCTTGATTAATCTAATCAGCAATTCTCATGCACATACTAGTAGTCCATTCCACTTGTTTGAATTTCCATAAAAATGTTAGTTATATAGTTAGTTAGTTGTATATTCTATCAAGAGTTATCTACCTTGATAGTATAAAACCCCTTAAGGTATCAAAGATGTTTCAAATCAATTACATACCTGGATACTGAGATATAAGCATGAAAGTACCTTGCATGTAAAATTTTAACCATTTTTTAAGTTAAAAAAGGGACCATAATTTGTAATATATTCCATCAAGAGTTATCTACCTTGGTTGTCTGATGCCCCTTCAAGTCTATACTCTGAATGGTTATTGAGATATAAGGCTGATAGTAGCTTGCATGCAAAACTTTAACCAAAATTTCTATTGCATACAAATCTTAAACCCAAATTTCTAAGTTAAAAGGGGGCCATAATTCATATTAAATATAGTCAAGAGTTATCTACCTTGGTTGTCTGATGCCCCTGAACATATTTACAAACTTTCAAGTCAATACTATAAATTTTATTGAGATATAAGGTTGATAGTAACTTGCACGCAAAACTTTAACTAGGAGCTGCAACACCAACGCCAACGCCGACGCAAGGGCGACTACAATAGCTCTCATATTCTTCGAAAAGTCGTGCTAAAAATAGTAGACTTAATTCAAAGTTTAAAGTGTTTGAATGATAATGGATTGATACAGATAATCTTATATGTAATAACAGTATCTAAATCCTAAACTATAAAACTATTCACTATGAATTTGTCCCTCCACTTATTGAGAGTGTGTCCACTTGGAATTCCTATATTGGAAACTTGTCTGACTTTTGTTGCACTGTCTTCTTCCCCCTACCCTGTCCATTACAACCTGCAAGTCATTTATAAACCTCTTATTCAGCGTCTTCAGTGCTGTGGTTCTGAAAGTTCAAAAGTTATAATAAAAATCTTAAGGTTGGGACTGTTAAACTTGGCCTTGAAACTAAAAAAAAGTATAACTGATGAGAATAAAGTATCTTTTTTTTCATATGTGTTCTATTGAACAATGCATTGTATAATCATACTGTAGGATGTGTGTGTTATCAGCTTAAGCCTCTGGGTTCTATTTAGTCTTAACATATCTTGCTTGTAAATAATATACAAACTGAATAATTCCAAAGCACTGACTATGACTTCATTACATTTAAGACTTAGCTAGAATTTAGTGCAGCAAAACTTACTGTAAAATTCAGCCATGATATGCGGTTTGGTAAACAGCAGCATCCCCTACAGTTCATGAAAGTTTTAGTTTACATCCAGCTCCATTCAGAAAACTCCTCACAACGTCCCAGAGATTTGAACTAAACAGGTTGACAGGTATTCTATCTACAATTACACAAAGTGTATACATTATTAATCATCCTGTTCTATATGTCAGAGATGTGAATACCTTAATGTAGCTTCATTTATACCTGTAGCAAGTTTAAATAGCAAGGCATACTTTGATCAGAATACAAGTGATTTTGCCTTTTGATACAGAAATAAAGTAATACATGATAATAGTATACACAGATTTGTTGCGAGGATTTGATTACTTGTAGGAATACCAACAAAATGAGAGCACCTGTCGGCCTTCAACGAACAAACTGGAAACAATATGGCTCCCATATCAGACTTGTCACCTTTACACATAATTGTGCCATATGGTGAACATACCCCCCCCCGTTTAATACATTATGAAGATCCAAATTCTATATACGGAACCCGCATAGGTCCCGCCTAGTGAACCAATACAGGATGGGTCCAGTGTACGGGGAAAACCTATTCATGGGACCCACATGGGTCCCACATAGTCAAACCCATATAGGCATACACAGATACAGCCTATATGGGTCCAGTATGGGGAAAACCTATATATGGAATCCACATGGGTCCCACATAGTTGAGCCCATATAGACCTACCCAGGTACAGCCCATATGGGTCCTGTATGGGTAAAAAAACTATATATATGGGACCCACATGGGTCCTACATCGTCGAACCCATATAGGCATACCCAGATACAACCCATATGGGTCCCATATACCCTTGCTATATGGAAATTACTATAATCAACAACTCAGATAAACATTTGCATTATTTTTTCACATCGCTAAAAATGTGCATTTCCGAAGCCTTGGTACACTTAGGAAAATCAAGTTATTAAACTTATAAATACAGTGCTGGAAGAATGATGATTTTTCCTGTGAAAGTATGATATCCTTTAAATACTAGACTCTTTTCAGAAATAAAAAACAACCTTTAACAGAAATAGGGATGATTTCAGCTTTTTGTATGTTTGAATTTACAGTCATTTTTCAAAATTCATGGGTTTCTTCTAAAATTTAATATTTCTCGGGATACACATGGAAAATATTTTTAAAAAATCATACTTAGATGTCTGAATGGGTAAACTGAAAAGGGAAACAAGAAAATCCATGTCTGCTAAGGTGAATATTACAGTTCAAAAACCTGAAGTACACTATAACATATATTTTCCTATCTTCTTAAAAGATCACCTGGTAATATACATTGAAATTTACCCCTTTTATTAAAAACGAACAAACATTAGTTTTGATTGAATACTTTCGATGTCCCTATTTCTTTACTGGTCAAATTGTCCACATGAATTGTTTGGTATAACTTTATTGCTGCAAACATATTGATTATCCAAGTACCTGATTCATTAATTTTCGTATAAAATTCAAACTTTTTAAAAGGTGTCTGCCTTTCCTTGTTCATAATGACCGTCTATGGATCATATAAACATTCGGTTTCTGATGAGAAATCAACAAAACCTTATTGTACCTGTATTTATTGCACCAGTATCCTCCTGTTATAGGGAATAATTTTGCCGAAAGGAATAAAATTCGTGGGTTCGGTCCCCGGCCGCGACATACTAAAGTCGTAAAAAATGGTACTGTTTTAACTCCCTTGCTTGGCGCTCAGCATATAAGGGTAGCTGCAGGACTGGTTGGCCTGGTGTCAGGATAATGTGCTGCTGCTGTATTGCTGTATTGGGGTTTATCGTCGCTGCGATAGTATTTCAATCATATAGCGACGTCCAGCTAATTACAGGTGGAGGAAGACCCCGAGTACATAGAGGTACCCGGGTAGAACCACCGACCTACCGCAAGCCAGCTGGAAGGCTTCCTCAAATGAAAAATCCGAAGTCCCTACCGGGATTCGAACCCACAGCGGTGAGGGGCTGAGAGATTTGTAGTCCACGACTGTAACCGCTCGGCCACGACGCCCCCAGGATACTGTGACTGGGTGTGGTATTATGCCACATGTCTACGGCGTGATACTGCAGTGTAGCAGCACTATATCTGTCTCAAGTAGACATCGTCTCCAAATGACTCAAATACTGCCGGTGGGACGTTAAATCCAATAAACAAACATTAACATTTTGTCAGTAAAAATATCTAACTAAATATCACAATCATTGTCCTATTGGCATTTTCATGTTACTTGTTTTGAAGTTGAAGTATTTATCTAAATTAACATCTGGACTGTTTGAAATATAAAAAGGTATCTGATCTTTTAAAACGCCCAGTCATGTGAGGTAATGTTTGACATTTTGTAGATAATATAATATACATTTAAGGATGTAAGAGTGTTTGGTAATATCTTTAAACGGCGCAGATAATGTTCTATGTATAAAATTTTCCACGCAATTAGTCCCACAGTCTTTATTTAGATATGAAATTAAAAACAGTCACCCATACTAGAATGGCCGCCGTGTGTTTAAATATGTTTTAAATTAAGATACATGTAATGGTTCCGATACAGGACCTTATGGCCTTTCACGTAGGTTTCTTAATTTCATTAGGGTACCTTGGTTATCTTGGTATATGTTTAGTGGTTCGAAATGTATCGGAACCATTACAGGTATCTTATCTTAAATATGATGGATTCAAAGTATAAATGAATAATTGCCAATGGGTTAAACTTAGAATAAATGGAGATTTCATTCAGTCAGATTTTATCATTTTATAGTTATTATTTGATATAACATTTTGGAAACGATTTATCTTTGACATAAACAATCATATTTTCTAAGAAGGTCCAAGACCCGAGGTTGACTTATCCATTTTAAATTTAAAAGCAGCTCGTACATAGGTGATCAGTAAGGATGAAAAAAAAAAGAAGTTTGTTTTCAAGTGTTGGTCACATTGGACGGGAAATTTCAATTTTCGTAAACGCAACTGCAGGAAAATCGGTTAAATATAGAATACGGTATCATCACGTGACACATTCCGCAAAATATTGTCTTCACCAGCTCCAATCCAAAGTGAAACGAGCCAATGTGCGAAGAATGACTGTGATCAGTCCATTTGCGGCAAATGAAAATATAAAATATAAGTATAGGTTTTATAATTTTAACTATTAATTCAATAACGCCCGTAACGCTATTGCTTGTTCTGTTTTTACGATTATGGATGGTTGTCACGTGTGACCATTCGTCTGTAGATGAGTATTGATCGACGTAATGCTCACACATAGTTAAAAAATCAAATTCTTAGTCAATAACCATCTGTGAACGAGTTGATTTAAAACCAGTGATGTAGATTTACACTGAATGTTATGGAAACCAACTGTCAACGTTTGGATCATGTTTTAGAAAGTAAATAACAGTGATAGAGTAGTGTCTTTAGGTGGTAGCTGTAAAACATCTCTTGATCACCTGCAACACGCTGAACTTTTAGACATATAGCCCATTATGCTGATGTTATATCGTTGCTGTTACATAATGTATTTCAAAAATAAAATACGAATTTGATATTTGCATATATGTACCTTTGTTTTTCATATTAAAAATCTAAAATATGTACTACTAAAGCAAAATAAGATAAGAAAAGAAAAGAAAGAAAATGAAAAGAAAAAAGATCTGGTCTACATCTTTGTAATTTGTAAAGACTTACATACATCCTTAATACATAATTGGCGGAAAAAAACATCTGTTGCCCTGTACGTAAACAAAGCCGGAACTTAAAACGTTTCGATGTTGTAAGTTACCGGATGTGAATTTTATGACGTTGCAATTACATGTTTAGTTCGAACAAGAGTTAAGTTGATTCCTGACAAATGAAGGACCTATGTGAGTTGTCATATATGTCAAACAAGTATTTAATAAAATTATGATAATGTTCATTAATTGAAAAAAAATGTATGAATTCATGAAATGACAACTTATGTAACATTACTGTCATCGTCTAACTTAAAGGAGAGATGATCTAATGAAATATACGAGGGGTGTTCAAAAAGGTCGCGGAAAAGAGTTTTTATTTGTTAATTTTCAAGGGCAGATTTGTGATATTGTAAGTCATTTTATTATCAATTTAGTGGGAAAACATAGATCCGATCCCCTCTCATGGAATTACATATAATTTCCGCAGCAACGTTATCGTCTTTCCGATCTAAAGACATAATCAACATGAATTAAACAGATTTTTGTCATGAATGTACTCAGTTACTGCAAACATCTGCAAACGTGTTGTACCCTAGCCTCACAGGGCTTCCATGTTGCTT
>CM037786.1:60033218-60083218 GCA_021229015.1 Solen grandis | reverse complement strand
GTACCACACTGCCCTCAGGAATTTACCATGGTCCAGAGGAAGTCCAGTTAGTGATCAAGAACTATTTTGATGGCATCAAGCTTCGCCTTGCTATGAGCGTGACACAACACGGTTGCAGCCAAAATTTGAATTCGACTACCAGCCAAAAGAGGTTTTATGTATGATTTGAACATTTCAACAAGCACGGTGTGTGTTGAAGTCACTCGGGGACTCATGGGCACGAATTAAATTAAAATTTTATTTTACATCGCTTTCGAAACAAGTTATCGCAACTTATATTAATTACTCTCGATGGCTCTGGTGGCGGCGTATCTGGTTATTATTGTGGAAGGAAAGCCCACGTGTCTGGACAAGCGATCACTGTACCATCACATATGCGTGACAAGGAATCGAACTCGGGACGCAGTGTGAGAAGCGAGGCGCGTTACCACGACAGCATCCAGGCACGAATTGAAACCCAAAGAGTCCAGGTCCTTGCATATAATGAAAGATTAGGTATCTGATAACATTCCTTTTAGAATAAAGGATGCAGAGGTTCCATGTCTACTAAACAGTCCCATAAAGTGTCTGGGTAGATGGTTTCAGATGCTAGCCTCAAGGGCCACAACAATGTCACCTGCTACGGAAAGACTGAGAATCGTTGAGAAGACGGCAGATTTAACAGGAAGAATATAAGACATTGATGTATCAGCACGGCCTTGTGCTCAAAGCAGGTATCGAAACAAGAACAGGGAGGAAACTGTAAATCCAGCCAAGCAATGGACAAGCAAGAAGAAAGACAATGACACAGAACAGCCTTAAATAACCATTACATTCGTGGCTGCGTATAAATATAGGAAAAACTGTCTTTGAATCTTCATTCAGTTTAGAAAAAAAGCACGAAATATTTAGTTAGTTGAATAGTTGTTGAATAAGGTCGCTAGTATATATTTAATGAAATAGTGTTGTATTAAACTCTCAACTTATGTTGATTTATATTTATTGCAAGTAGATAATACTTGTAATTGCAATATTTGCGGAGAAACACAGTGTGTAAAATTCATAGCGCCAAAGTTCAAAACACGCGTCTGGTCATTTTCAGGATTTTTAATTTTAAGGAAATCCTCAAGCTAGTTTGCAGTAGGCTTCGGGTTTTACCCGAGTGATATCAAATTTTTATATCGTGATTATGGGATTGTTTATCGTACATGATATCGAACTTTAGATGTCGACCACGATAGCCCCTGCATGCGAACGCGCAATCGAGATCCACCGCGTGCGCACGCAGTAGCTATCACTGTCACAAGTTAAATTTATCACGTGCGCACGCGATATCATAATACAATGTAGATTATATTCTATTACTCAGAAGACTGCATGGTGTAATGAAATGCTTGGAAAATTGCAAGTCTGTTTTCCCGCACTCGGACTTGGAAATGTCTTTAATATGTGCAAGATTTTCGAACCTTCGCTCCTCGGACGTAGACATGCAAGTGTCTACCCAAATGAACTGGTCGTATGACTCAAATATTGTCGCAAAGGCTGTAAACTCAAAACAGCATCTCATAAAGTAGCGTTGAAACACGGTAAAATCTGAGTAAAAAAAAGCAAGTTAGTCTACGCCAGAAATCATTTTATCGGGTCCAAATTCGTAAGCTTAAAGAATTTTATATTATTGAAAGTCATAAATAGCGTGCGTATTTCTCTAGCCCATTTATGATAATTTTCAAACAAATGTTTGAAAGTAATGTTTACAATTTAATTACCGCTGACATCATCAGACCGGTTTATTATCATCATATAGTTTGTTGCCAAATCAAATGCTTCATTAATTTTGTTTTTTTTTTCTGCATACGTCAACGTCTCGTCGTTATGTAGTTAACGAAATGATTACTGTCAGACCCCTCACCTCTAAACCTTATATTCATATTTGCGTTCACAATATTCTTGACACAAAGAATTATCTTATCACCATTCACTGAAAGAATTTCTTTTCATACACTGCTTGAAAGCGAAAAGAATCATCGATTTTTGTTGCGTGAATGTGAATGGTTTGTAATTAACAAAAAGTAAAAGGCTTGAATTAATCCATTTAATGCCAGTTTATATCTTAAACAACTCAATGACAGATTTTAATATGACATAAAAGAGAAAGGCAGATATTCTAAATAATAATATGAAATGTAAGTATCCAAGGCACGATTAAATACATTGTGTGTTCTGTTTAGCCTAAATGTACATATTGTTATGCACCCATTTTCCGACGTCAATGATAATGATATGAAAATTAATGGATTAGTGTTGTTTGCCAACAAACGTTATCAAATCTTTTTGCTTATCCTCTCTGATACTCATTAAATATGTCTGTAATTTTTGGCATCTAAATTATCTTCAAGTGGCATCAAGTTTTGACATAAGCTTGAATATCAACAACAGTTAAATCAGTGTCTGGGACATTATTCCTAAAGTGTCATTATGTGTATCGCCATTTTGTTTTGTTGAAAATTCTGCGCATTTCAGGTTTCATTTAAAAGAATGAATAAATGCTTTTATCAAACAGCGAAAACTAAAGGTTTAGTCCTTCTAGGCATTTTTTGACTCGGTGATGACTTCCCGAAGGAAAGGTGAGCCTTGGGAGATCATCGGTGTCCCGATGAAGCTTCGGGACCGTCCTGGAGGCGAAAAATCAATGCTTGTAACGCCGTTATACGTCGCAACGCCGTTAAACGTCGCAATTGCCGCTAAACGTCGCAGCACTAACGCTAAACGTCGCAACCACCGCTAAACGTCGCAACTGCCCTGCCGCCAAACGTCGCAACGTTAACGCTAAACGTCGCAAAAAAATCGACTGCCCCTAAACGTCGCACAACTTTAACGCTAAACGTCGCACTTAGTAGGGAGGTTCAGTATCGAACCTAAACATCACACATAAGTTCAGAGTAACTACTCATGGTTCTATAGCAACCACCAACATGTCCCTAGCAACCATCATTAAGTCCTTAGCAATCAATCTCGTGCCCTTAGCAACTGCATAAAAGTCCGAAGCAACCACTCCTGTGTCCATAGCAACCACTATCGGGCCCTAAACATCATCTTTAAGTTAATAGCAACCACTCTTGGAGCTTACGCAGCCTACTCATGGTCCCTTACAACCAGTATCTTGCCCTTACCAACCGCCTAAGTGTCCATGGCCACCATTCACACGAATCCCTTGCAACATACTAACGCACTGAGTATAGGATAAGCTAGACCCCTCGGCTACACACTTTTCCCTTGGGGTGGGGTATCCAAGATCAGCTCGAAATTCCAATACTGGGGGTCCAATTCTTTAGTGCGGAGGGGGGTGATCGAAATAAAAATAATTCTCTATGAAAATTCTAGGTGTGGGGTCCGGACCCTCCTGAATCCTCCTCTTAGAGACAGGAGGCATCCGGGTAGAACCATCGACCTACCGCAAGCCAGCTGGAAGGCTTCCTCACTTGAAAAACGGACTTACCGGGTTTCGATCCCACAGCGGTGAAGGTCTACGTATATGTTATTATAATTTATTATAATATATATATGGGGCCTCCGTGGCCGAGAGGGTGAAGTCGCTAAATTACAATAACATATATATATATATATATATATATATATATATGTAGACCTTCACCGTTGTGGGATCGAATCCCGGTATGGTCGTTCGGATTTTTCAAGTGAGGAATATATATAAAGATCTTTATATATTGAAAAAAGAAGTAATTCAAGAAGGTCAATGACCCGCTTGAGGTACATTTTTTGCAAGATACAATCAGAAGTTAATTGTAAACAAAAAACATTCAAACTAGGAATTAAATATCTAATAACATCATTTAATTTTTATGGTGTTTATGTTTATATATCGATTTAATTTAATTCCAAGGGGGCCTCCGTGGTCGAGAGGGTAAAATCTTTGACTTTCACACTCACTCAGTCCCTCACCTCTTTCAGTTCGATGCCCGGCAGGGTCAGGGTTTTTCATGTGGGGAAGCTTTCCAGCTGGCTTCGGGAAGGTCGGTAGTTTACCCGGGTGCCTCTGTGCATACAGGGTTTCCTCCGTAATAAGTTGGACGTATATGATTGAAATACTGTCGCAGCGATGCAAAAATCTAAAACACACACACACACACACACGCACACACACACAAATGCACTTAATTAACCCAACTTAAAATGACACAACATCCCGGTATGGTGCGAATAACCCCGCGTCTGTATCGGTGACACTTATAATTGGCGTGTGTCAACCTGGTGTTAAATGTATCCACCCAATGATAATATCTAAATACATGTGTAGAGTTCAACTATTTCTAAATTGTCGATGGCAGATCTTACATATAAAGTCGCTGACTTTAACACTCAGCCCCTTACCTCTGTAGGTTCGAATCTCGACAGGGTCAAGGTTTGTCATGTAACTAAGGAAGCTTTCCAGCTGACTTGCGGAAGGTCGGTTGCATACCCGGATGTCTCTGCGCATTCGGGGTCTTACTCAACCTGTAGTAAGCTGGACGTCGCTATATGAATGAAATACTGTCGCAGCGACGGTAAATCCAAACACACACACACACTCAATAATGAAGTACTGTTGCAGCGACGATGAATTCTAACAGCCATATCCATAACGAGTGGATGTGCAAGTATATCGAATTTTTTTTTATGCAATTTCGATCTCATCGATATGACAAAATTTTGAACGGCATTTTATAGAGTACCCTTATTGACACTTGGCTTTAACAATCTACTTGAGATATAATATATAGTGCATTTAAACATGTAGTACCACGCCATAGAGATGTGACGGAGTACCTTTTAAAGTCACATTATCCTTACAACAGGCAACCAGCCCCGCAACTCCCCTTACATACCGATCACCAAGCAAAAGCAACTGACCCAAACCACGTTGTTCTGTTATATTTTTTTTCAAAACCGAGTTTATGTAACAGGTGGTGAAAAAATCATGGTTCGACCGGGACTCGAACCCAAGGTCTCAGGAATAGCGTTCCTGCACTAAATCAACTGGGCTATCGGGCCATATGTAGATATGCATATAGATGATTCACCATGACCTGCAAGTACAGACCGTGACATACTTCCCCTTCCCCTCCAGGACGAAATTCGTCCTCGAATTTCCAACTTGGAAATATGGAGAGTAAATGAAGTATTAAATAGTTAATGGTAGAGCTGTTAAGCATCGTACCAGCCACGGTCCCACGTTGGGCGCCAAATGTAACAAGTAGTGAAAAAATCATGGCTCGACCGGGACTCGAACCCAGGGTCTCAGGAATACTGTTCCTGCACTCTACCGACTGGGCTATCGGGCCACAGGTCGATATGCACATTGATTATTCACCATGATCTGTAAGTTCAGACCGTGACATATAAACATTTAAAAACAATAGCATCGAAGGTAATAACGACAAATAAGGTGATTCTTAATTATGTCGAAAACCGAAACAAACAATGAGAGAAAAAAAAAATAATTCCATAAGTAAACAATGTTAATTCCAGTGGATTTTTGAAAACAATTATATGTATAGTATTTTCTTTATATTTATTCTTCATAAAGGATTGTAAGTTAACATAGAAAATATTCATATAAAATACTTAGATAAAGTAAACAAAATTATGTACATCTAACAAATTATTTGTTACTAAAGTTGATTTTTCTAAAGGAACAATTTTATCTGACATCATTGACAATATATATATACATTTATGTTTATATATAATATTATTTAACAAGATAACATGTTTGCATATTAAACAAAAAAAAAACAACGTAATTTAATATAAAAATGACCCTAGGACGTGTATTATTCAAATACACAGGAAATAAAGCCCGAAATACTCCCTGATCCGACCAAGCATTCTCCCGGTTTGGTTTGTTTGGATAACCTATAATTCTTGAATTACGCCACTGTTTTCTATCAAAAGTACATGAATAAACATGTATAGACTTGGTCTGTTTTGGTATATGAATTGAATAAAAACATGCACACGAACACTATATTAAATAATTATAGCATTTTATCTTTGTCTACTAAACATGCATATTTAAAATAACTCATTTCTTATTTTTTGTACCTAACATTTAAATTTCATAAATAAATATATATATGAGTATTTCGTGTCAAATTGTTGTTTTTTATAGTTGATATTGTACTATTCAAATGACTAAAGGGATTTTGATGGAATATTTAGGCAACTTATTCGATCATACACATATACATAACTATTTTACCATTCCTTATATCTTTTCAAAAAAAATATATCCTATTCACAGTCATTGTGCTCTAAGCAATCAATCTCGTGCTTTACAATGTAAAACAAGGTTTTCTTTTGAAAAAATATTGTTTTTTCCTTCTACAATCTTTTTTGTTGAAGCTGTTTCGGCCAATTTCGTGATAGTTGTTGCTATGGACCCAGGAGTGGTTGCTATGGACTTTTATGCAGTTGCTAAGGGCACGAGATTGATTGCTAAGGACTTAATGATGGTTGCTAGGGATATGTGGGTGGTTGCTATAGAACCATGAGTAGTTACTCTGAACTTATGTGTGATGTTTAGGTTCGATACTGAACCTCCCTACTAAGTGCGACGTTTAGCGTTAAGGTTGTGCGACGTTTAGGGGCAGTCGATTTTTTTGCGACGTTTAGCGTTAACGTTGCGACGTTTGGCGGCAGGGCAGTTGCGACGTTTAGCGTTAGTGCTGCGACGTTTAGCGGCAATTGCGACGTTTAACGGCGTTGCGACGTTTAACGGCGTTACACGTTGCGACGTTTAACGGCGTTACAGCTTGCACTGAAATGTCTCCCGACGTGTTCCTTTTATTTTGTCGGAAAAACAGGCCGAAAGAGACATCCGCGGAGCTTATGCGAAATTCTTTCTTCCTCGAAGCATCGGCGATGTCTCGTCAAAGTACCAGGGTGACCTTTGGGGATATTTAAATCTTTGGCGAATTTTGTTGACCTGTCGACACATTCCCATTCTCGTGGTTGAATCCCCGAATATTCGCCAAAATTTCGGCGAGGGTTGAAAAGTGTATTCTAAAATTTATTGTCTTCGTCAATCTTAGACTGAAACTGGCAACAAGGTCATGTGATATTGCTGGAGGCAAAAAACTCCCAAAAATCCGCCATCAAATTCTCATAATCGCTATAATCTTCCCCAAAGCACCTGGAATGGTTCACAAGTACTTACTGATATATCCCCTAATCACTTGGATATTCTCCCGATGATGTTTTGAATTCGGTAAAGTTCATTGGCACCTTCGCCGAGTATGGAAGAAGGTCCCTCAGAGTTTTTTTGAACATCGGGAGCAATTCCCAACGTTCAACCCCCCCCCCCCCAAGTGCCTTAATAGTGTCATTCCTAATTAGACTGCTCCCATTTTTTTTTATTTTTTTTTATTTTTTTTACTTTTTTTTAAACTCAAACATCTGCATCCATCGGAAGAAAAAATGTCTATTTCCACATCACCGGTGCAAATTCAATGATTTAACTACTCGACCATCGAGACAGGTAAAATGTTAACAGCAACGCTATGTTAACATGTTTGAGGGGGTAAGCAGGAATCACTCTGTCGGATGATCGGTTGGTCCGTCTGTCCCAAAAATGGAATTTCTTAAATTGCCTTTTTTTTTTATAATTGACCTACCTAAGCCTTTACCTTGTGTAAAGAAAACGTTTCAATGTGCGTTTTGTGTTAGATGGGTCACGGTCAATGTCATTGTTAGTAAAAATAGATTTTTGTTACTGCTTACTGTCTACAAAATGGAATCTTCTTAATAACTTTTGTCAGGAATGAGCTATTATAATCAAAGTTGTTGCTTGAATACTGAGAGAAAAGAGAAATCCTCGATGCGTTGTGTGGTTATGATAGGTCAAGGTCACACATACAATGCATAAATTGACCCCTTAAAGGAATTTCTTAAATTCCTTTTGTCATAAGTGACATATCTTGACAAATTTGGGACATGTATACTTGTGAGAATATAAAGCTTTGGTGTGTGTTTCAGGTTTGGGGAGTCAAGGTCATGGTCACTGTTACTTAATTAGACGTTTGTTTCTGTTAATTGTCTGAAAACGGAACTTTCTAAGAAACTTTATTTTTAGGCATATGATATTATTATCAAAGTTGGAACTTGTATATATTGTGTAGAGAGAAATCTTCGATGCGCTCTGTGGGTGTGATAGGTTAAGGTCACTGATACTTAATAAAGATCGTCCTTTAAACTGAATTTATTTACTTACTGTTTATCAGGTTAGTGACATCGTCGTAATCGAGTTTGGAACATACATTGCTTGTGTACTGATAAGCTTTGATAGACTGCTGTGAGTCTAATGGGTCAATGTCATTGCTCACTGTCTGTCCACAAAATGGAATTTTCTAAATCAAATTTGATCCTAATGTACTTTGAGTAGGGACAAAACTTCAATGTGCTGTGTGGATCGCATATGTCGAGGTTACTGATACAAAAAGTAAGTTGTCCCAAACACTGAATTTACATTTTTCATCAGATATGAAATATCGTAATAAAGTTTGGAACATATGTAGCCTGTGAGCGGATATGTTTGAAGGTCAATGACATTGTCACTTAAATAGAAAATAATGTTACTGCTTACTGATTGTCCCCAAAAATGGAATTTTCTTAAATACTTTTGTTAGGAATGAAATATAATCAAGCTTGCAGCATGTGTAGCTTGAGTGAAGAGCTGTTGGGTCAAGGTCACTGTTACTAAAAGAGGACTTCCAGGACTGTTAATAACGTTTAACAAGAACTGGATATTGTAACCACATTATGAACATATTTATATTTGCGCGAAAGGTAAATTATTTTAAGGTTCATTCATGACTGGTTTTTCATGAGACTTGATACGATGATTCCTCCATTTACTTGAACCCATGGTTACTGCGATCAACATATATAACATATTTCCATACTGTGACAAAATTGTATGCAGGTGTATTATTCAACATTGAATTGAATCAACGACCTTATACCACTTTGTCACTTGGACCGGTGTAACGTTTTCAATTGGAAAACGTTGTAATATTCACAGGAAAACGTTTTGGGATTCCTAACCCCAATGAAAACGTTTTAGATATCCGTGGGGAACCTGTAATGGGGTGGGTTGACTTGAAAACGTTATAACTATCGAGTTCAAGTGGTCCCCGATTCAAGCTAATCCCTGGAATTTTAAAACGTTTTCAAATCTCCCATCCAGGAATTTGAAAACGTTTTATATTCTCGGATGGGAAAGATTTATAACGTATTGAGTATTTTTAATTCAAATAGAAATATAAATAATACATATCATATTTTATATTATAAGTTTTTAAGTTTTACGCTATCATAACAAAAGAGGTAGGGTTATTTGAAAACTTTTTTATGATCCCGGGGCAGTTGGGTAGCTTTTTTTTCGGGATGGGGTGGGGGGGGGGGTGCAATATTCCAGTTTACGCCCACCTTCCCCCAAATCCTTAATCGGCGCCTGCACTGGGTCAGTTATCATATGTAAACTAAACACTTTACGTTAGTGTATATGTTGTTTTTGAAAGCGGGGTAATCATAATAATAAAATAAATGTTTGCATACACTTCAACGCATACTTCAAGTGGGTACACATCGGCGACGCAATTGGGGGTGACTATATAGAACTGTTCAACAAGGGTTTTGTAGCATTCAAAACAACACTTATTTCATCAAGTGACCGTGAATTTTTGTAAATATTTGTTATCATTTTTATTGAAATTTGCATTTTAAAATTTTAAATGCCAATTAATGTAATCGAATTGATCGATGAAAACGGTTACGAACTGATCGGTAATTTGAAAAGGTTACGAATGACCACAAAATAAAGAAATCCTATATTGCTTAGGTTACGTATTTACTGGCAAATCATGAAAAAAAGTTCAAGGTATCAGTTTGGACAAAATTTCTTTAGAATAAGTCTGTATTTTCACATATTTGAACATAAGATATATGCGAAGTGCCTTCGACTTCGAATCCGAACTTTACCGATTACTGCCAAGTGTCACGGAATGTGTAGATATTAGAAGTAACACAACAAGTAAAATAATCGTTTGTCTGAGTTTTCTAAACAATGTGCATGCATTACGTTAAATAACTGCTCTAACCATTGATCAAATAATGTGCTTGATTTCATCATATTACATTCAGTGGACACTCGTTAATATCACCGATGACTTTAAAATGCCTTATGTAAAGAACGTCGATATTTCATTCGATTAAAGTGACTGAATAAAAGAAGCACACAAAAAGCTAAAAAATGTCTCTTTACATCTCTTAACGATCTAAAATCGTTTGAAAACTCGAAATAATATAATCAACATTTTCTAAGGTCGATTTTTGGGTCCATGAGAATATCTTTGCATATATATTTAGTTGAGGGCCACCAGTAATCATCTGAACTTAAGGCCTTGTGGTTTTTGAGAAGAAGAACTTTTTAGGGTTTTCCTTCACAAGTCTATGAAAAATCAAATGAGCCCTAGGGCGGGTCAATTTCGGCTCCAGGGCCATGATTTAAACAAACTTGGAAGAGGTCCACTAGGTCATGTAACACACCAAATATCTAAACTCCAGGTCTTGTGGTTTCTGACAAGAAGATTTTTCTTGTTTTTCCTATTTAAGTCTATGTAAAATCATATGACCCTTAAAGCGGGGCCAATTTTGACCCCATGGCTATTATTTGAACTTGGTAGAGGTCTACTAGGCCATGTTACACACCAAATATCTAAACTCCAGGCCTTGTGATTTCTGACAGGAAGATTTTTCTAGTTTTTCCTATGCAAGTGTATGCAAAATCAAACCCTGGGGGGGCCAATTTTAACCCCAGGATCATGATTTAACAAATTTGGCAGAGGTCTAAAGAAAATGCCACTAACAATACTAAGCTTTGCGGTTTCGAGAAGAAGACTTTAAAAGAGTTCACTTAAAAAATCTTATTTTAGCTCCTGTGACCCATATATGCATTGGATCGGGACCATTTGAACAACTTTTGTAGAGCTTCCTGCAAGGAAGAGCACAGACAAGTTTCATAAATTTGGTCCAGAGGTTTCAGAAGAGATGTCGTTTGAAACAATTGTGGACGATGGATGGACGACGGACGGACAGCCATTGATCCTTTTATAGGTGAGCTAAAAATAAAAAAATAATCTAATATTTTTTTTTCAAAGTACATCAATTCGGTATGATCATTGTTTAATGATATTTTTTATGTTTTGCTTTTTTATCCTATCGAATCGATAAATTGGGTGATAGGACATATTCACTTTGTCCTGTCTGTCTGTCCGTCTGTCAATCCGTATGGAAAACTATAAAAGGGTAAGGACTATAAAAGGGTAAGTTCAAGATATACAAAGAAGGTGAGTAACCAATAACAATAAATATACCTGATTCATTTTTAATATATCTACCTCTATTTACTTTTATCATGAATTTGACAACCTGTCTATGGAATAAAGGCTTTATATTTGGCATGCTTACTCAACAAATTAACATAATACTCAATAAATCAATTTATTTCGCACCTAACCCTCAAAGCCGGGACACAGAGGGGTTAGACCTGGACAGGAGAATTGGGTTTAACGAACACGTCTTGTTTTTACCTTTTTCTCTCTTTTTTTTAAAAGACTGTCAGGCTTTCGTTCCTTTAAAGCTTTTTATACAAAGTAAATATGTCGTAATATGTTTTCTTTGTGTTTGCGACAATCAGCTTTGAATAAACTCGAGTCATTCACACGGTACACTTGTCCCGACCTCCTGATGACGTAGTGCCGAGATGTTTATTTCGGGCTCGATGCCAGATGAAGGAAGATCCGTCCCATATAAAATAAATCATATGGATCTTAATCCTGCGATCCGCTACAAATCGCTTGGGTTAAGTTCCATAATATTCCAAATAAATATTATAATTAATACGCAATTTATTGTCAATCAAGGTATCAAGTTTAAATAGTTATAAAGGTGTCTTCTTTCTCCGCTAGCTCGTTGCAAATGGCCTAGATCTGAAGCATGTATTTGACCCATTTTACTTTCATTCGATTTACTGAACAGTCATACAATATGCAGCCTTGTATAATACTTGACGGTTGTTATTGTTAAAAAGAGCTTACTCATCATTGAATTTCGATTGTACCGAACTAAGGTAGTTGTACGTACTGACCTGTGTTCTCCAAAGTTCTATTGACCTTTAGTTTTTAGATTAATACGTATACATAATGGCATATATTTTAAATACGGGTTCTGCTTTTTTCACATCATATCAAATTTATATACTACTTGAAAGACATAATAGCTTAGTTCTCCTATAGAAATCACATTTGCTCTACGGCGAGGGCACGGCGGCGGTACGCTAAATATACGGTACAGAAATCTTCGGTCACCGCACTGTCTCCCTAGGATGCATCTCTATATACGCAGACCGTAGGGGTCTCCAGGGGTTATAACATTTTATAACCAATAACCCCCATTTTTCCCCCATAAATTAGTTTCTCATGTAATTCTTTATAATTAGGCACAGCTTTAGAAAATTCTCATGGCTAGTTTTAATTTTTTTTCTTTGCCGATATATAGAAAAAAATTGCATTGTGCACGTATGCCTTTAACACATGGTATAACGAATCATCGTTAAATTCCAACCTCAACGAAATAATAAAGCGAAATATCAACATTTTTTTCATTTTTATAAATCTGCTCCACTATCAACTTCTGTTTTGCTCAATCGATTTTGTATCGAGCGATATGATTGGACGCTGTGAAATTGACATCGTTAAATTGTGGGAAATTGCTTGCGAATATGTATTACGTCATCCAGTGGGCATTGCCGAAAAAAGAAAAAAAGAAGAAGAAAAAACAGAAAAAAAAAACACAAAAAAAACAAACTGAAGTTGATAGTGGAGCAGACATATGAAAATGAACAAACTGTGGACATTTCATATTATTACTTTGTTGCGGTTGGAATTTAACGATGACTCGTTATACCATGTTTTAAATGAATATCAGACTGATCGAACCGTGCATAGAATATGATGGTAGCTTATATTTATAGAAAGTTACGACCTTCGTAACCAAGTAATATCAGATTCCGTTCCTTACCATGTTTCAACATACAGTGAAGGAGAACGAAACTTAAACTTTTAAATCGTACATATCTTTGATATTATTCAAGATTCTAGCGCCATTGCTTTCTACCATTATTTATCTTAAGATTAGATTTTACTTTTCACATATAAAGAAAGTGTCTATTCGATATTAACATAATTATGGTCTATCCCCCCCCCCAACCCAACCTAACAAAACTTAAAAAAAACTTTCGTTGAAAATTTTTTTTTATTTTCAGATGTCTTGAAAGTGACAAGAATCATAGAAAATATTACCAACCAGTGACCAGATATGAAATATAGTTATTAGAGTAGAAATACCTTAAAAACAATCACAAATTCACTAATGAGCGCTATACATGTATATAGGATATTTATAAAAGGTTGGTTGCATGAGGTCTTCGTGCCATTGGTATAAAAGCCTTTTTTTCCCCTTTGTGTTCTATTTACTGTCGGAGTCACGTTTTCGAGCTCGTGATAACTTGGTGGTATTTCATGCCATGCTGTATCATCATTGCTTAGCAGCTGTCACGTTAGCAAAACAAGTTACAAATAAATATTCAAAAAACTTGTATAACATAGTAAATTCTAGATATAAATATAGAACATCGTTTTATAATTCATAACAGAAGTCATAAAAGTATATCATAACAGAAAATGAAATGTTTGAAATATTGCATGACAATGATTCCCTTGTTTGCACTTAGGTAAGGCATGAATAATCACACAACTGCATGGATGTCATTCTTGTACAATTTATGTAATTTTCAAAAGAATTACCATAGAATATCTTGAAAATATGACCGTATTAATCAAAACACACTTCTATATTACCGCGAAAGCTCGTATTTCACTGGCATGACAAGCATAAATATTTTTTTTATGAATGCCTAACATTCCATGTAAAAGTAATTGTATACAAAGTCAAAGGAAATTTCAGAGCAGTACCCATTCGCTCGGAACACAGTATTTATTCTGGTGATTGCAATTTTATTGAAAGGAGAACTATTTGGACCAATCGGATAAAACATAAAAATGACCTGTATGATCTATATCTTTTGTACAGAGTCATACGATTGGGTAATTAAAATCAAAACAAGGAGGTCAAGGAATCGGTTTGTGTGTCATTGAGATAGATTTTGACTTGGAACTTATTTTTGGTATGACGGCACTAACAAAGTTCAAGTGATGCGTTAAAAATAACAAAGAGTGCTCTATAGATTGGCATGGTTCCAATAATAATAATAATAATAATAATAGATTTAATAAATGATGATGATGTTGGTGGTGTTGGTGGTTGTCATGATGATGATGATGGTTCTGATGATGATATTGATCGTTGAAAAGGGTATGGTAGTAAGGGTGGTGTTAATAGTGATAACAATGATGGTGGGGTTAATGTTGACAACGACGACGACGACGATGATGATGATGATGATGATGATGTTGAAAGAAATAAGTGTAAAAGCAGGATTTTTTGGGCTTCTGTTATTCGTGTGTCAAAGGCATCTCTGAAACCACCAGGCTGATGAAAAATGGTATTAATGACTTTTGGGTGGTCCTTTGCAAAAGTATCTAAAATAAAACTTGGTCCATGCAAAATTGTCGTTGTCAAGGCAACCAGCAGGGCTTTAGTTTTAAAAAATCCTCTCATCTGATACCAATGGTCATTTCATTTGGCACAAGTAGTCACCTTATGGTTCTTTACCATTATTGCTAAAATGAAGTTGATATTTTGCAAAATGGGGGCCCTGTGTGATTGGCTAGTTTCGTCATACACTGTATACTCTATATAGAATATTTCAAAAATGTTTCTTTTATGAAGCCATTGCTTAGAATTTAATTTCATTCAGATCAAATGGTCATCTCATTGCCCATCTTAGTAATTTTCGTAACCGATAGTTTAATACAAACTGTATGTATCCACATATTTCTTGCGAAAGAGTCGTTTATAAAAATAGATAGGTTTTTAAGCAGCGGAAATGTTTGGAATCCCTACTGCACAAACAGTACTCAGTAAAACAAGATGAACAGTCATTCTCCGTCATGGAACCAATATGCTGTTCCGGAAATTAATTTGACCGGCAGAGAACGATGTTTTTCAAACCAGTTTCAGAAAGAACAATCAATAATTACTATACAATGCGACTTTCATGATGACCTTCAGATATTGGGTATTGAAATTTTTGTACAGCTATCGAAATCGATGAAAGACATGATTTTTTTACCGAGGGAGCTGGGGGTATTGGGTTCGATGCCCGGCCGTAACACTGACCCAATAAACGAACAAAGACACAAATATATGCAGTCAAACCTGACCAGACTGAATGAAACTGTTTATTTGGTTTTACGTTCCACCGACAGTATTTCAGTCATTTGGAGGCTACTTGAGAAAGATATAGTGCTGCCACACTGCAGTATCACATCGTAGACATTTGGCATGATACTATACTCAGTCATATTAACGCCAAGCAAGGGAGCTATACCAGTACCATAATTTACGACTTTGGTATGTCGCTGTCGGAGATTGAACCCACGACTCTCTAATCCAGGACTGAAGCTCTAATTACTCTGCCAGCAGGACCGATATACCGTCCTTAATGTCTATGGCTTGATATTGCAGTGAGGCTGAACCATATCTGTCTCATGTAAAAGAAATCCACATATAACCGAAAATCTGTCGCTCGGATTTTAAACATAAATTCATTATCACGTTTATATCTAATGAAAATTGCACTCTTTGATGTTAAATGCATTATAATAACATGAGTAGTGTATTAAAACCTTCTGATCTAAGATAATATTTACAATTTTTAATTGATTTGTTCTTAGGCCGAGCAGCTCGTTGTCTTTAAAAAATCCGCTGGAAAAGATAAAATCACAGATATCCCCTGTATGCAGTCAATCTAGACAAAGACTTGTGACTTTTAAATCATGGAAGTCGACGCATAGGATATTCGTATTAGATTATGCCTATTAAGTACATATAGCTTAAGTACTTTTCACGTCGATTAGGAAACATGTCCTTACAACTTAAACTAATACTTCTCGGCGATTCTTTTGGTTTGACCAGTCTGCAAAAGCAAAGATAAACAAAGAACTGAGAGTCCTAATGTTGCGTTAAGCATTAATAGACACAGTAAAGGAGAAGCTAGTAATTTGGAACCGTTTCATTGATTTCACTCATCAAATGGATCTTGCGGCTGTGAGGGATGATCGACATAATTTTATTTGCCATATTCGTATTAGATTATTCAGATAAACATTACATGCCAAAGGTGCGTTAACTGCTGCTCTTCACTGGCTTACGCCACACAATTTCATTCATTTTATTTTACCGCCTACGCAAACAGGTGCACGTATATCTTTCATTCTATAGGACATTGTATTTGGATATCCGGTGTTGTCATTTTTTCAGTCGGTTACAATATGTAGTATTAAAGCGTCCGCTCCACCGCAGTCGCCATCGTCTCTCACTACTGATACAGACTATAATATATACTATGTTCGGCCCGAAACAAGTCTCAATTTGCATCGTAGAGAAGTATTTTGTTAAAATAATTTTAACAGTATATTCTTCAAAGTAACTGTAATTCTGTAATTCAGTCAGAATACTTATTTAAAACTTCGTGAATACGAAGTACATGTTTCAGCCAGTTTTCATCTCAACAAACATTGATGCGTAAGTATAGAAATATCTACCAATGAAAATCGTTAAAAAACTAATTCGGCACTGTCTTACGTCATCATCCTTAAGTAGGTAAAAAGTAAAGTTGGACAACTACGTCAAAAAAGTGATTTTAGACAGTACTAGGCTAATTTTGATGCAAAGCATCAAAGACGCCGCGCACGTTTTTGAAGCATGACTTAAATAAAGCAAAGCCACACAGAAACGGTCCAAAAACAACAAAAAAACTTATATTATCAAATTATTCAGAAATATAGAACAAAAAGGTATAGAAAATACTTTAACAAGAAATATTTGTGAAACATATATGCCCCCCTCATATGTCATAATATGTATATAGCTATATTACATGCAAGGAGTTTGCCTTCATAATGTTGGCTTGTCACAAAAAATTCTCAAACTTCAAAAATTTGAGTGAAAAAATAATGTGCTAAAATGTGGAACTAAACATTTACTGAAATAAATGGGCTGGAGAAATATTTACACAAGTCCACAATGGTTTAAGTGAAAGAACGTTGTCAACAAACAAAACATTAAGACTAAGTGCTCTAGGTTTATTATAAAAATTAACAAATCAGCCTTGCTAGCCATAAGCACAAACATCTACAATAATGAAAGAAAATGATACATCATCCTTCAAATATCTCAAACTTTAAAACAAAACAACATTACAACATAAATTATGTTATCTTGATCTAAGTAATAAAAAGTATTTTGCATAATTTCCATATAGTGGCCAAGTCATCAAACATATATACAAATGCAACCTTGTGACCTTGACCTTTGAGGTATGGACACCAAAATTGATAGGGGTCATCTACTAATCATAAGCAACAACCACATGAAGTTTGAGACTTAAAGGTCAAATAGAACTTCAAGTCATCAAACATATATACAAATGCAACCTTGTGACCTTGACCTTTGAGGTATGGACACCAAAATCAATAGGGGTCATCTACTAATCATGAGCAACAACCACATGAAGTTTGAGACTTAAAGGTCAAATAGAACTTAAGTTATCACTCTGACAAGGTCTGGTCTACCGACAGACCGACGGACCGACATGAGCAAAGCAATATACCTCCTTTTCTTCGTAGGGGGGCATAATTGTAGTAGACTTATTTTGTTGTGATGATTTGGGATGCAATAAATTAATTAATCTATAGATCAATGAAGATACATTTTACAACAGGTAATTACTTTCTTATATAATTACTGGAATAGTTAGGGTCAAGATGCATGGAGTTTCCAGACAGTATGCTACTACGGCGGTATTAATGTCGAGCTAAAAAAAAAACATCATCATTATCATCATGAGCAGCAGCAGCAGCAGCAGCAGCATCAGAAACAATAACAACATGAAGAAGGACAATGAGGAAGAAACAATTTAGCACAAATATGATTTTATTTGGTAAGGGATTTGTGTACAGGTCCCGATATTAATTAACAATCTTACCGATAGTTATTACTTCCCTTGATAATGTAGCGTGGCGTAGGAGTATGACATTCTTTTTGTGTTGATGATATGTGTAAAATTAAATATGTTTACAAGGCTTTCCAAAATAAGCTACGTAATATTCAGTTAAATTTACCCATTTCAAGCAATATATATATATATACTGGAACCGCATATTGGGCCTGGGGCCGTAAGTTAGACATGTCCGCCAAGGTCATATGTAAGTGTGTTTTTTTTTCACTTTCTACATCATGCTGCAATATTTATTTTTAAACTGCTGTTTCATTAATTTTTCAAGTTGACGGTTTGTATCTAAAATCTCAATATTTTAAGATCTCAAAACATTTTCCTTTTTTTCTGGGTTTCATTGAATCAGGTTGCCTTGCTTGGTCCGATAACCAAGTTTTAAAACCCGTTGCCTACGAGTTTAAGAAGTCATCAGATACACACTACATGTGTCCAGTTTCTTTTTAATAACTTGCATATTTTGAATCTTGTTATTTTTTTACATCATTTCATGCTGGTAATTGCTTCATAAAGTGTTTAAAACATATATTACATGTTTTTATTTTACAGTAGTAACAGTCATTGCTCCCTGGTTTGATTATGCGGCTCATAGACAAGCAAGACTGTGTTAGAGACATAATGATAACGTTAATTTCAGAAACTCAGGCCAGTGATAATAATACTCTCTCTCTCTCTTAAATGCGAATAAATAAAGAGAACTAATTAAGGTTTATTTTTCATTTCAAAACTGTAACATCAAGTGTTCCAATTTGAGGAAAATGTCGGATAATCTATTACAATTGTTAAGTCGACATTGACATGCTCATTTTCTTAAACATTACCTGCCATTTAAAATACCACCGGAAAATAGAAATTATCGTATCATACAATTATTTACCAATTTAATAGGTTATTTAGTTCACGTATTTCTGCTATAAAATGAAATACGGGCTGACTGTTTGATTGATAAATACCTCCGGTCAAGAACGAAGTAAGTTCAATAAATATTAAGCTAATTATTATGACGTTATCTGAATCAATTAAATATTAAATCACAAAAGTATGGTGCTCAATAAAGCTTTATATTCAACGTTATCTGTTTATTTTTTTTATAGTCTACAATTTTAAGCATGATTTCGCCCTATCAAACCATACATTAAAGTTAAGGCAGACAATGTAATTTACTTAATTTTTATGATTGACTTTGAAATTTTAGCTTAATATTTGTTCAACATAACCTTGTGGTATACAGCCTATAGTATTCATACACTGTTTTCAATCATTGACAAAAAAATTGAAACAGTCCGAAAAAAAAGCATGTTGGAAAACGTGATAAAGGCAAGTTAAGTTTTTTTTCTGTCTGTTTGTATATATATAAAAATATATTTTCAAGTGAAGATTTAAATCGCATTTCGGCTATTAATCGCCTTCATGAATAGCCCACATACGAAGGGGAAAACATTGCTTATAACATAATATAAAATATCGTATTTCTTTAAATGATTTATCTTAAAGGGCAGAGAATATGATAAACTTTAAAGAAACAAAATGAATACAAGAAAATCTGACGCCACTACAAACAACATCAGTTACCACTATGTATAATAAGGCCCACTATATTTAAAAATGATTCAACTTTCATGGAAAAGAAAATATTAATAACATGGACATATTGTAGACTGACACAAATGGTACATTAAGTGCAAATATCTGCTGTAAAATTACACTTAAACTGATTTAAAATGTTAATCAAATTACTAATGGATGTCAAAATACTCTCATTGTTTATATTTCGAATTGGCGAGTATTCCCGAAGACGGTCTCTAATCGGAAATAAACCGTCTTCGTTTGTTTATCTGCTACGTAATCAATTTACGCACTCGTGATTCGTTTACGAAGACATACGGAAGGTCTATGGAAAACGATAGAAGATTGCAAAGATATGCGGAATATACACATCAGTTTTTTTATGATAAACGATTGGACGACCTTAAGTAAAAGATTATTTCTTATTTATTCATTGTAGTAACGTTTTCGTCAACGAGTATGTACAAACTTCGTAAATCGTAACAAATACGTAGCTCACATTTTGCTTTTCTGACTGAAGAATATATACTGCTTTCGGGAGAATAATGGACCTTTAAATATTCAGGGAAGTTTTATTAAATTCAACATCACACTGTAATAGTATTTCAGTCATTAAGACACGATGTCTACTTGAGACAGATAAAGTACTGCCACACTGCAGTATCACGCCGAAGACATGCAGTATCACGCCGTAGACACACACCCAGTCACATTATCCTGACACTTGGCCAATCATTCTGGAACTACCCTTATATGCTAAGCGCCAAGCACGGGATCATACCAGTACTATTTTTTACGACTTTTGTATGTCGCAGCCGGGGATCGAACCCATGACATCCTGATTCCAGGACGGACGTTATAACCACATGGCCATCGACACCGATGCATTTCACTTTTCTTGTTTCCCTAATGCAATTGCCCAAACATATCAACGACAACTGTTCAATAATTAAGCAGAAATCTATGTCATTTTTGTAATTTACTTAAAAATTAAAAAAAAAAAAAAAATAAATAAAATAAAATAGGATGGCTGAATTTGTTCCCAAAAGTGCTATTTAGCGCTAAGTCTTTTATGCGAATATGAGCCAATTCCTTAAATTGCGAATTGAAATGACGGTTGAATAAATGCCAACGATATTGCCTCTAATACAACAGATAATTATATTACTAAGTAGTCTTATTTTGAAACTATTTAAAGTACGTTCGAGCGCATTCTATGTGTAACAGTATTTGTTTGTTTGCTCAGGTTTGATGCCCAATCGACAGTTGCTTAGTCATTGTAGGACGTTGTCAACTTAAGATAGATATAGTGCTGCCTCTCTGTGATATCACGTCGTTGACAAGTAACATGTAATCACAGCCAGGCATAATAATCCTGAAACTACCCTTATATGTTAAGCATAAATTATTAGTGCAATTTCAATGTATTTGATATGACTCGATCGAGGATCGGATTCACGACCCCCGACGACGCTCTATCCACCACCTTTGACAGAGCCGTAAACACTTCGTCGTGGTTATTGATGTATAATGTTGATTTTGAACAAAATATATCAGGTAAGTGTTTGTAATGATATATCCTTTTTTGTCATAAAACAAAATGATTGTCCCATTATTATACTAAAAGAAATGGAATATAAAAATAATGATAATTATTATTAAGATATAGAAACTAAATGAAGCAATATGTGAATATAAGCTAATAGATCTTGAAAAAAAAAAATAAAAAAAAAAAACATAGATATGAATTAAATGTATTTTCCGCAATTATTTACGACGGATAACTGCGTCTTGAGTTACATCAAACTCCGCCGCAGTAGTTACCTCCCCTTACAGTTAGCTATTTTTTTTATTTTTTTTCCATTTTTTTTTTTTATTTTACGTCGAGTGTATTTTTCTTAGTAAGTTTTCTTTAATAAACATCAAATATCGCCTCGTGGTTTAAAAAATATTTTTGCTGTTGTGACAGCAGACGGAGACGCCATTTTGTTAGTTTACAATCATCACGTGACATTTGTGACGGCAGTGGTTTTTTTTTTTTTTTTTTTTTTTTTTTTTTTTTGCTTGCAAGGGAGATCACTTTGTGGAGTATATAGTCTGGTTCCCGACTTACTTCAGTAGTAAGGGGAAGGTACTCCAGACTATTACATATATACCAAACTCCACACAGTGCTCTCCCTTGCAAGCAAAAAAAACAAAAAAAACTGTAAGGGGAGGTAACTAATGCGTGGCGTTTGCATATATTTACATATAGCGCAATAAATAACCCACGTGGCGATTAATTTTATTAAATACCTATTTCATCATTTTGGATGATATGTATATGAAATATGAAATACTATCTAAATTTAAAAGTGAAAAAAACAAAAACTTGTCAATATACTTGCCGAATAAATTTATTTGCGAAGGATGGGCGAATATTGTTTAATGTTTTTAAAGCGTTTCTTTTCTCACTTACAAAATGAAATTTTGTCTTGCATAATAATTAAAAGGCTGTTATCTTCCCATCTCAGAATAACTGCGTCTTGCGTAATGTATATAAATAAATTATATTATCATATAGATAAAAATGTAGTTCTATGCCACAATTATTTACGAAGGATAACTGTGTATTTTGAAATATACATTTCAAGAGTAGTTTTCTCCCTTCCCTTAATTAAACCGCTACGCTATCTTTTGAGCGTGACGTCACCTCTGTGTGGTAGAACGTGTTTGTCTATTTACGAAGGATGTAAACTGCTATGACATTAAAGGAATACGCTCGGCTGATAACAACTAGGTTTTAATTGAAAGATATTGATGTAAATAAACCAATTTAATTACTCATTTCATTGAATCAATCGTAATAAGAAAGAAATTGCAAGTTAAAGACGTCTATTTACACCAATTTGCTCCGAGACATGGGCGCAGACATTGTTTACGTCTCGTGGTCTCGCGAGACTTTTTTTCAACAATCGTGACGTCACAGACACACTTCCGGTTGCGTACATACATTGAAATATAGAAGGGAATTACGTGTGTTGTGGAGAAATTGTTTGAAAAATGTTTATGATTTGAATATGATGAAAATATATTATTAAAAGATTAAACTATGATCATTTTATTGTTTTCTTACTCGTGAGTGAGAGAGTCTGGAGCCCTCGTCCTATGACCTTTGTATGCCAGAATGGTAATGAATGCAACTTCTAAAACAGAATCATTCAGAACTAAGGTGTGAAAGTCCGTATGGTTCGTAATGCACGTAAGTTCATCTAAATTTCCAACAACCAAGTCACTCGATTTGCAACTTATCCATATTGGATGGCATCATAACACAGTTATCACATAGACAAAAGTCCTCAGCACATAAATATTCCTCCTCCCGTACGTCATTGTCTTGAAGCAGTTGCAGCTCTTCCTCAGTATATTCGGGCTCAAAGTCGTAAGGAACTATACACTTCATTTTAAGAAATATCTCAAAAACTTTATTAAACTTCCTGCTATAGTGATCGAACCATAACTAAAGTCAATACCCTTGTCACGCAATCATTTATGCACATTCTCACAAACATAGCTATTTTAATTGCGCAAATCATTACAATTTTTAAACAGTTTTTTAATAAAACATATAAATATATAAAAGGGGCGGTATCATGTAAGTAGAAATCTAATTGCAATGACGGTAACTGTGAAATACTATAGAGACGAATCAAAGGGACACCGTGTTGTAATTATGATTAACACACCTAATTGCTCGCAATTTAGCAAAATAATGTAAATTATGCTAACTACTTTCTGTATATCACAATAACATGAGCTCATTGCGATACGATACTTTTACTTATATATATTTATTTGAACAGACTTTTTCCGTAAAATAGCATAATATAGATTATTATAATATAAAACGTGGATTCAAAACTTTTCTTTCATATTTATATAATGCATTTAGTATGTTAATTTGTGGTGATGATTATACTCTACATGTCCGTTTCAGTAAAACGTGCACATCAATTGTCTGTTGACATGGTGACTCGGTCGCACGCTTCGTTTTATGGCCGTGTTTAATGGCCCTGAGGTGCGATTTTATATGACGCTTATTCTGTTACAAAGGCTTGCCAGACAGACAATAAACTTTATTCACCCACTATTACAAAGTAACAACATGGGGTTATGATCATAATAACAGGCATACAATCCGGTCATAATACAAAGTACCGCAAAATAAACAACAGCTAAATTAAAGGGGGGGGGGGGGTACTTCACGAGTTTAACCTATTTATAGAACCTAAAGTCGACCTACGCAGCCACGTGCTGCTCAACACAGCAATAGGTGACTTGAAGATCCGGCGAAGGATTATTTGTTTGTTTCTCAGGTGAGTATTTTAAAATCTTGCAATGATTACATTCTTAATTAAACAAAAAATATTTTATATAAAAAAAGAAAAGTGTGATGTTTAACAGTTAAAATGTCTATAAGACAGTTTAAATCAGTATTGGTACTGTGTACACAACATGCAAATTTTAATTACAGTACACAGGGTTATACAACTTAAAAAGTTTTTGCAAAGCTCATCATGCAAGTAATGATACATTAATTTGTACATTAATTTGATTTCTTATCCAATCAGTTTAACACCACACAACTTTTCAATAACCGCAGTTGCAAGCATTTCACGGTAAAAATGACAAAGATGTATTATAGAAATAAAAAATATCGTGGAGCAAATTGGTTTAAATAGACGTCTTTAACTTACAATTTCTTTCTTATTACGATTGATTCAATGAAATGAGAAATTTAATTGGTTTATTTACATCAATATCTTTCAATTGAAACCTAGTTGTAATCAGCCGAGCGTATTCCTTTAATGCTTTTATCACAACCCCTATTAATCGCACTCATCGATCGGGATATGGTTCAATGGGTATTTGTGACGTCACAGAAAGGTAAACATGAACAAAGATGGCGGCGGCCATAGCCGATCGAAATCACAAACTTTAAACAGCTATATCTTCACAAATATAGCGTGTATGAAAATGAAAGTCATGTCAAAGTTATCTACACTAAAAGGTTTATTGATGGTTAAATTTTCATTTCAGCCGAGCGTATTCCTTTAAATATTTAAAGCGAACTTTTCTCCCTGAATTATTTACGAAGGGTAACTGTCTTACTTTAAATATATACTGGGTGTGGTATCATGCCACGTGTCTACTATAAGTATAGTTATATCTGTCTCTCAAGTAATTGAAATACTGTCGGTGAGACGGGCGTTAAACTACAGGAGTTTGAAGTTCTGTCAATAGACAAGTGATATAGTGTAAAACTAGTCCCGTTTATAATAAAGAAAACACAAGGAACGCAACGCCTTTTCGCCACGCAACACACGTTTAGATGAATTATACGAACGGAATAGTGAATGAAAACCATAACAACCGTTGATATGTTAATTTACGCCATTCAACAGGAATAATGCTCATTTTCCTGAGCAGACAGTTTGTCGTCGAAGCCATTCCATTTTTTTTACTCTATCACTTATTTCTATTTATTGATAGAACAAACTCAAAAGAAAGAAAAAATGAGAACAATATATATTTTATAAATGCTTGAAAGAAAGAAAAAAAAAACAGAAAGGAAAGAAAAGAAAAAAACGAGTATATCATTTATAGCTTCAGTATATGCCATTCCATATCTGAACTAATTTTATAATTGATGACTAACGTATTATATGTTCCGGCTTTTAAACTACTGTCCATTTAATGATATACACTGTTAGATAATTCGAGGATCTGTATCAGATAAATATTGATCTTTCATTAATTTCAGTCCCTGAATAAATTTGATACCATATTTTCAATCAAGTTACTATTTCTATTGTAATTGAATTTGATTTTCATTTTAAAAAAAGATGTTCTCAAATCTCAATTTCACATAAGTTTCCACGCCCATCTACACTATGCATGCCGCCGATTATCTATTTTAAATAAATTTCTTGTATATTATGAAATGCGTAAATTAGTTATCAAACCTTGCTCAACTATTTGATATTTCATACAGAAAGAGAACTGAGCGGAGACACACATTTGTTATATCATTCATTTATTTTTCAGATGTATATCTCACTTTTATAGTTACATATGTGTTTATTTTAACAGGTTTATAAACACATTGACTTTTAAACGGGTATTGTCTGTAACATATTGCAGGTACAATCATGGAATTTTCTTCAAAGTTTGCAGCATTTTATTGTTGAATATGTAAAAGCTATGAACTTTCATCATCACGACGTTTATTTTTTCTATAATCAGTAAATTAAGTAAGATTTTAAAATTTTACCTCAGTAAAATAGCCTTACATATTTAATAGCTTAGCAAAACATAAAAATAACAATATAAAGCACTCTTTTTCTTTCTAAGTCTGATATGAGTGATACAGAAATAATATTAAAAAAGAAAAAAAAACAAGAGGGCCAAGATGGCCCTGTGTCGCTCACCTGAGTAAGATGGCTGTGTTAGGCATAATGACAAAAGATCTGGCATCTAAAGTGTTTTTCTAACATTTGACTAAGTGACCTACATATTTATCCTACCTGAATTTGCACTCAACTGGGAATTCATGCAGTCATCATTCATATCAAGTTTAATGAAGACTGGGACAAAAATGTCGTCCTCTAGCGTGTTCACAAGATTTTTCTAAGATTTGACCTGGTGACCTAGTTTTTGACCTCATGTGACTCATTTTCGAACTCATCCAATATATCAATTAGACAAACATCCTGGCCGAATCTATTGAAGATTTGGCCAAAACTGTGGCCTCTAGAGAGTTCACAAGTTTTTTCTAAGATTTGACCTGGTGACCTAGTTTTTGATCCCACATTTTCAAACTCATGCAAGATATCATGTAGACAAACATCCTGACCAAGTTTCATGAAGATTGGGCTAAAACTGTGGCCTGTAGAGTGTTCACAAGGTTTTTCTAAGATTTGACCTGGTCACCTAGTTTTTGACCTCACGTGACCCAATTTCGAACTCATCTGAGATGTCATGTAGACAAACATCCTGACCAAATTTCATGAAGACTGGGCCAAAACTGTTGCCTCTAGAGTGTAAACAAGGTTTTTCTAAGATTTGGCCTAGTGACCTAGTTTTTGACCCCACATGACCCAATTTCGAACTCATCTGAGATATCATGTAGACAAACATCCTGACCAAGTTTCATGACGATTTGATTAAAACTGTGGCCTGTAGAGTGTTCACAAGGTTTTTCTAAGATTTGACCTGGTGACCTAGTTTTTGATCCCAAATGACCCAATTTTTAACTCATCCGAGATATCATGTAGACAAACATCCTGACCAAGTTTCATGACGATTGGGCCAAAACTGTGGCAAGGTTTTTAAAAGATTTGACCTGGTGACCTAGTTTTTGACCCAACATGACCCAATTTTGAACTCATCCGAGATATTATATAGACAAACATCCTGACCAAGTTTCATGAAGATTGGGCCAAAACTGTGGCCTGTATAGTGTTCACAAAGTTTTTCTAAGATTTGACCTGGTTACCTAGTTTTTGACCTCACATGACCCAATTTCGAACTCATCTAAGATATCATGTAGAAAAACATCCTGACCAAGTTTCATGAAGATTGGGTTAAAACTGTGGCCTCTAGAGTGTTCGCAAGGTTTTTCTAAGATTTGATCTGGTGACCTAGTTTTTTACTTCACATGACCCAATTTCGAACTCATCTGAGATATCATGTAGACAAACATCCAGACCAAGTTTCATGAAGATTGGGCCAAAACTGTGGCCTCTAGAGTGTCCACAATTGTTGACGACGGACGACGCACGACGGACAAGTGCTCAGGTGAAATAAAAAAGACAGAAAAATGTGATTCAAATCCACAACCTGCAGGTTTAAATCAGTTTGCTGCAATTTTACCCTATTTATGGATATGCTTTAATTTTATTGTGCGGCTTGCCTAAGAGAAGATGCGAAAGAGAGGAAATAAATAAAAATTAACCGTAAACATTATTATGTGAACTCTTTACTAGACCGTACTCTGAAATACAATGCCGCAATCTGACAGTCAACAGTAATATTTCCCTGACAACATATATCTTAAGCTGCTCCACACCTGAACAAAGGTAGTGAGTCAGATTTCAGTGACATTCTTGAAAAGAGTTACGCTTGACAATGGTAAAATATTTTAGTATAGTTGTTTAACCCTTTTCCTTATAAAGTCTCAGTTTGACGCATTGGCAATCAGAGGCAACCCAGATCAACCAGCTCATTTCAGGAGCTGTCAGATCTGGGTCTCCTCTGTTTGCTCATATAATATTGTAGCTCATATTCTACACAGTATGCACGGCGAAGAAAATTCCAATTTTTTTTTCATTTACCATTTAAAGTCAAGTGATGTTCCCATCATAAATCTATGTTGTAAAGGGTTATTTCGTTAAAACAACACAAATTATATTTATACGCTTTTTTTCTTCATAAAATCTCTGATGTAAATTCATACGTGACTGATAGCAGGTACACACTCCAGATGCTGAAAAGTAAAACAAATTGGATTTAATCTGTATGTATTTCATTTATTCGATTTAATACTGAAATATTGAAACTTAATGTAAATTGAAATATTTGGCGTACGGCTTGACGACGCTGATTTGTATAGAGTTGATATAATCTTTATAAAATAAGATCAATGGATTTTGTAAAATTGAATACGTTAGAGTGAAATTCCCGTTTTTCTTTAATCATTAGGTTTTCGCATCGCTTGCGAAAACCTATTGTTCTTCTTCTGTTTTATTTTTATTATTATTATTTTTCTAACCCTTTTTTGTGAACGGCATATCACCATGATAGAAAAAAGCCACAATTATGAAATTTTTACCAGTTCCTTATATTTATCTGAACTTGATCCTAACGTTGAGAAAATTTTCATTTTTGTCTTATTTTTGCCGCTAGGGGGCGCTTTGAAAAAAATCAACAAATGCTAATAACTCTGTGATTTGAGGACCGATTCAGATGTGGTTTTTTGCATTGTGTTCCTTGTCAAAATCCTAATCAAATATGATAGGTTTCAAAAATCTGCGTATATAAAACTTTTTGACTACGGAAGGTTGAACGTTCGAACCTCGCAAAAAACAGTGAAAATGAGGGTAGGTCTACGAAAAAAGTGCCCATTTTTATTGGAATTGAGATAAAAGAATTTTGTTTGTTGCATATGATTCGCAAGACATATACGCACAAAATATATGGGGTGGCGAATTCGGGAATGCATGGTTTGTCCACAGTACGCGGTCAAACTTAACCAATATTTTCGAAAAATCAACATTTTCAAAGCATGACTGTTAAGATTTTTTGCAGCTCCTGACTTTATTTTTAGTTCAATTTCTATGAAATTTTCACATTTTATGTAAAACTATGTTCTTAAGTGTCACATAATATAAAAAGTAAAAATGTATTGTAAAGGTCAAGGTCATATTAGGATAATTGTATATCAATTCGGCTTGAAATAGCTCAAAATCAAAAAACAATTCATAAACAATATATGAACAAAAGATTTAGTTTTAGAAAAGTTCTTTCTAATGATGTTTAGATTTTGAAGATCGGACTTGATTTGGTCATTTTACGGCAGTCCAAAGTTTGATCCTTTTTTTAGAATAATTGTAAATCAGGTTTTATGTTTCAAATTTTGATACATAAGAATAAAAAGTTTAATTTGTGCGACTAGTATACTTGATTGAACTATTTACTGCTTTGCTAGGTACCTAATGGTAAAAATTTAATCTATTTTCTTTCTCATTTTGCCGCTAGGGGGCGCTTTTCTTGAAATCATTCTTTTGCTTATAACTCAAAAAGTTGAAGTTCGGTTCGAATGCGGTTTTTTGCATTCTGTTCCCTGTTGATAGCCTAATAACATTTGATAGGAATCGAGATTCCGTGTGGCTGAAAGCTTTTGAGCTACGGAAGGTTGAATGTTCGAACCTCGCAAAAAAAAAAAAACAATAAAAAAAACCTGTGCAAATGAGGGTAGATCTACGAAAAACCTATCCGTTTTTTTTTTTAGAAATCAGATTGAAGAATTCCGTCTCCTGCATACCATTTGAAAGACGTATACACACAAAATATATGGGGTGGCGAATTTAAGAAATGCGTGGTTTGTCCACTAGAAACGGTCAAACTTCACTTAAATTTAGGAAAAATTATAATTCCAAAAACATGTTTTTTTTGTCGCTCCTGGCTTTATGTTTTGTTTATTCGTCATGAAAATTTTACACGTTATGGTTTGTTAAGTTTGAAAGGGCCTCACAATTAAAAAGTTAACAAAACATTGAAAAGGTCAAGGTCATATTACGATAAGTGTGTTTTAATTCGGCCCCAAAGTACTCCAAATCTAAAAAATATTTCATTGCGAGCATTGAACAAAAGTTTTAGTTCTAAATAGTTCTTTCGTATAATGTTTAGTTTTTGAAGATCGGACTTCATCTGTTCATTTTACGGCAGTCCAAAGTTTGATCCTTTTTTTGGAATCAGTTTTTATGCTTGAAATTGTGATATATAAGAAAAAGAATGTTCGACTAGTGCGACTTATATACTTGTTTGAACTATTTGCTGTTTTTGCAATTTTGTTTCTCATTTTGCCGCTAGAGGGCGTTTTGCTTAAAATCACTCTTTTGCTTATAACTCAAAACGTTAAAGTCTGATTGAAATGCGGTTTTCAGCATTTTGTTCCTTGTTGACAATACCAAAAATGTGATGGATTTCAAAGGATAGGGTATGGGAAAATATTTGCGCTAGAAGAGTTTGAATGTTCTAACATTGCAAAAAAAAAAAAAAAAAAAAAAAAATGTGCTAATGAGAGTAGGTCTTCAAAAAACCTTTTCGTTCTGTTTCATATTGAAAATTGTGGCGGAGTTGAAATAAAGTGTTCAAGTTGATTAGGTTAAAAGCGAAAACCGAGATACCGCTTGCGGTTCTAGTTTTATATTTGCTATGCTTTCAAATAAAGAAGGCATTTCGATATTTTGATATGCAAATGCTAATGGGCTAATAACTTCCTATTTTGATATTTTTTGAATACTGCGTTCATACTTGGATTTTAGTTTGTGTTACAGTAAATATGGGACCGGCCCCGGTGGCCGAGTGGTTAGAGCGTCCGCCTCGGGAGCGGGAGGTCGTGGGTTCGATCCCCGGCCGCGACATACCAAAGTCGTAAAAAATGGTACTGTTATAGCTCCCTTGCTTGGCGCTCAGCATAAAAGGGTTGTTGCAGGACTGGTTGGCCCGGTGTCAGGATAATGTAACTGGGTGTGGTATCATGCCATATGTCTACGGCGTGTTACTGCAGTGTGGCAGTCGTCCCCACTTCCCAGATATCAAAATATTAGGCTGTGTTTGTTATCGTGAAATTTATTAAGATACTTCAGAATGACATTGACGAACTAGGGAAATGGGCTTCTACATGGGGTATGATATTTCAACCAGTAAAATGTAATATGATGACATTGACTAGAAAAAAAACCCCAACTTACTATACACTATAACTATACTTTGCTAAACACACCACTTGAATTCTTGCATATAACAAAAAACCTTAGTTGGAACAAGCATATTGAAGAGACCTGTAACAAAGCCTACAGAATACTAGGATTATTAAGAAAGAACCTACACTCGTGATCACGGTATGTTAATTTACAGGCTTAAAAAGGACTAGTAAGACGTATCCTCGATGAGACCCTCATCAAGTACATCTGCAAGAGAAAATTGAATCTGTGCAAAAACGATCAGCAAGATTTATAGCATCAAACTACAGATATCAACCTGGAAGTATGTCAAAGATTGAATTACTTAAAATTTGAACCACTAAAACACAGACGAAGAGACAGTCGACTTATTCTATTTAGTAAAGGATTGAATATCAAAGCATCTATTCCTAGTAACAACTTGAAGAAACCTGCGTAACTCCAAGAACCATCACGAAGATCTTTTTAAATTAATAAACGTAAAAACAGAAGTATTCAAACAAAGCTTTATGCCCCATACTATTCGTACTTGGAATCCACTTCCTCCGAGATTAATCCAGAAGTACAAACTTCACCAGAACCAGTGACATCATTCATTAACCTTATTAAATCAAGACAGGATACCTATATCAGTATTACTACTGGCGAAACCTTTTAAGTCACTTGACGCATGTGAGGTTTGAAAATGTCGTGAGATGTTTCACCATACCATGGTCAAGATCACATACTGAGATTTTGAGAGTTCGTCCCCCCCCCCCCCACCCCCACGTACGGTAAATTTCATAGCTTGAAGTATGGCAATTATCCCTGTCGCACCCCCCCCTCTTGAGACAAATTCCCGAATCCGCGCATGTAATAGCTTGCTTTTGTTAGGAAGAAACTTTTACTAATATGATTTGTGTAAGTAAAAAAGCTTAATGCGATGTGTGAGTCTGGAGAGTCAATGTCATTGATATTAAAAGTAGGTTGTTCCCAGCTGTTTGGGGGCTGATGGGTAAAGTTCAAGGCCATTGTTACTACAAATAGATTTTTGTTACAACTTACTGTTTATCCGCAAAATATATTTTTCTGAATAATTTTGTCCGGAATAAATTATCACGCTTGCAACATATATAGCTTGTGTGAAGATAAAGCTTTGTAGAGCTGTTGGTTCAATGTCACTGTCACTAAAAATGGACTTTGTTACTATTAACAACGTTTAACAGGAGATATTATATATTTTGACCATGTTTTGGACATATTTCTCTTTAAAGCAGTTCGTTCACAGATGGTCATTGACTAAGAATTTGATCTTTAACTGCATGTGTGTAATACGTCTATCAATACTAATCTACAGACGCAATGTCACCCAATGCAATCATCTGTGATCGTTAAATCAATTGGGTGGTTTCCCTATCACAGGCAACTCGTCACAGACGGTATTGAAACTATATTTAGACTGATAAAACCTATATTTAGACTCATTCATTTTTCTTCATAGGCGGAACGTGTCCTTCGGGAGGGGGGATACCGTATTCTATATTTAACCGATTTCGTCGATATTGCGTTTACGAAAATAATGTGTTCCTGTGCAATATGACCTACACTTCCCGACTTCACCAACATTAACGAGGGAGGGTAGATTTTTTTTTTTAATTTCTACCGATCGTCTGTGAACAAGCCGCTTTAATATGGAAAGGGATTTGTTTTAAGGTCCATATCTGACTGGTCTTTCATGAGACAAGTTCAGAAAACTTCCCCAGTTACTCCATAGTAACTGCTTTTAAACGTAGAATTGACTTCTATACTAAGACAAAGCAGTATGCTGGGATATGAGTCACCTCTGTGACAGTTCTTGTTTATTATTATTATTTTCTTATAATTTCTGCTCCGTAAATGGATTCTAAAGTGCGTTGATATGTCCCATACTATAGCACTTTGGGATCCGCCATGGATGATCGACCGTTACGAACACTTACCTGATGCAGGACAGCAACAACATTCTCATTAACATTACCCCTCCACCCCCTCCTCCTTTTCATCAACGTTTTAATCGTGTTTGTCGTGGTCAACCTCTTTACTATCAGCTAGGCATATTACAGTTGTTTCATTTATGATATCATCGTCACTACACTGTTATACTGCGAAGCACATGCGCGAAGCAGAACTGAAAACAACAACTGGAATTTTAACAATTATGCATTACTTCGCAGGAGAAGTTGAGTGCAAATATAGTTCATATTGTAAACTGATCAAAGAGAAAAGTCCAACATTTTCATAAGTTCATAAGCAAAAAGTAACATCTTTACATATGTTCATGTATATATTGAACTAGAGTATCTTAGCTACATGTAAATCATGTAATGGAAGCAAAATCTGTCTCGTTAGGCCTGTTTTTCCATCAGTTGTAATTACTTATAAAAATGATGATGTAAATTACAATTATGATAAGATTAAAATGCTCTAGAATGTGGTATAAAACGGCCTTTGATTACCATAGATAAGGCTAGATTCTGTTGTTGTTGTTGTTGTAATGGGGGTTTATCGTCGCTGCGATAGTATTTCAATCATAAAGCGACGTCCAGCTAATTACAGGTGGAGGAAGATCCCGAGTACACAGAGGTACCCGGGTAGAACCACCGACCTACCGCAAGCCAGCTGAAAGGCTTCCTCACATGAAAAATTCGAAGTCCCTACCGGGATTCGAACCCACAGCGGTGAGGGGCTAAGAGATTTGTAACCACGACTGTAACCGCTCGGCCACGGCTGCCCCGCTAGATTCTGTAGAGTCTTTTTAATTTTTCTATATATCTCTTGTGATTTGGTTCAAGCAAAATAAACATCGGGGAGCAGACTGAGAATTTTATTTCAATCCTTCATCTCATGTAGTCATTGTCTCCATGTGACAGAAAAACAGTTGGTGGGACGTTAAACCTAATATACAAACATAATGCACCTATTGGCATATTTACAACGGTGAGGTAATTCCAAGATCTTCCAAAGAATTATGTGTACACCCCACTAAAAGCACGCCTAGATATTACATTACATTGATAAATACACAGTCGTTGACGCTGAAAATATTGTATGAGTAATAGGTTATGTGCTCCACACAACATTTAGATAATTTAGTGCCTAGAAGGAGTGTTTTAATTCTGACAGCGATTAATAAAATGAGGTATTTGTTTTTAATTATCTTTTTACATATTTGCTTTATGCTATTTTGTAATAATTGACCAGTCTCATTGTATGACAGGTAATCATGTTCGTCCCGAAACCGGATGTCAATGATTGGATCTCGGGCCGCCATATGCCAATGCTGATAGAGGTTGTACTGGTTTATTTCCCTTCTGTTTGGTGTAAGGGTAGTTTAAGAGAGAAAACTGCAACATTATGAACTTTCATAAGCAAAAGGCAACATGTAATTTGTATACAAATGTACTTCACTATCCTGTCTAAAAGAATGTGAATCAAGCGACAGTTGAAACACCACGCTGTGGTTTTGACAGAGGATATTTTTTTTTTTTTGAGGATGCATTTCTATGAACTTCGAAAATTGTATTACCACAAAACACACACACACACACACACACACACACACACGAATGCACCTTTTTAAATTTTATTTTTGGAATAATTATATTTTTATGATTTCCACTGTGAAATTTACAAATATAACTAGAGTTTGGGAGGCGATTCATAAAAATGATTAATCAAATTGCTGTTAGTGATGTTTGTGATGATGGGGGGTTAAAATTTTTTTAAAGGTTTTTTTTTTTTTTATATTAATTAGTGATGTTAGTGATATGAAATAATGATGATGAAAAAGAAATCTTGGAAACCACCTCTGTTCATTCAACTGCATGCTCTTTATCAAACATATGCTCATTAGTGGGGTGACTATCAGTTGGTTTTGGGAGTTGGGGTGGCCATAAAAGTAGAACAAGCAATGTTATATACCAAAATGTTTGCCAATGTCTGTACTATATGAAACTGCCGGCATAAATTGCCAACGCCAGGTGCGGACTCGGAAATCCAAGATGGCGTCCTAGATGGCCGCCTTAAATCGCAAGTTCAGTGAAGTTATTTTATCTTATTGTTACAGATTTATTTACAGAGGTAGTTCAAATTATTTGCATGATTATTACTCCTTCCATAATGTACATCAAATTCATATACAACAATAGCAAATTCAAGGTCAAGGTCAAGGTCATTTCAGGGTCAAAGTACAAAAAATACTCCAAAATTTGTGATCTGCTACCTACTTTTTCTCATTTATGCATGTTTTATACTCAAATGGATTACTTTTAGTGATAGAGATATTGTTATGTGTGTATTGATTTTCTTACTGTATGTTTTATGCTTGTCTGTTGAAATAAAATTCGTTTGATTATAAGAATAGTATAATATAAACTTAAAGGCAGGATTTTATGCATAAAAGTTCTATCCTCAACTTTGCAAATAGGAACCGGAATTTAAACGTCAACACAGAGTGCTCTCTAACTATCTATCGGAGCCAAGCCACTGCGAAGGAGTTTTGGTAAATACTAAGGACGGGTCATTTAGGGTTCATCAGTAACACAAATATACTCAAAATATATGGTTTCTGCATTCTCGTTACAATAAAAAAAACCGACGTTTTCATATCCGATACGATTACTTTAGATATGAATATAGGATATATATGTTAACCTGTGTATTCTTTCATTTAAAACTGTTTTGTATGATATCTGTGTTTAGATTATGTATAAACTTTGGTAGTTTACACACATACACATTATCCAAGATGGCCGCCATTCAGTTGCTGTATCAATGATCATTGGATGTTTCATTGATAAATACCATATATAAAGGTCAATCTTAATTGTTTGAAACAAATTACTTTATTTTAGCATGAATGCAAAACTTACAAATTTGACTGACCTTTCTAATTTAAGTTCAAGGTCATTCCAAGGTCAAAACACATGAAATACTCAAATATTTGTTATTTTCTCTCTAATATCTCTTTTTAAGCATTTATATGCTGAAATTGATCACATTTGTTACAGAAATATTGCTTTATGCATACCTTTTCAACTAAAAAAGTCTTTATTATACAATGTTATTAAGATTATGCATCTTTATGTATGGTTTCACAAATAGATTCTGTCCATGATGGCGGCAATATATCAATATATGTTTCAACTGATCACTGATATTTTTGTTGATAAATGTTACAGGTAAGGCTAAAATGATAAATAACAAAATTGATTGTATTAATTTTAGCCTGTATGTGTAATTACAGATTTCAATGGCCAATAAACAGTCATGTTCAAGGTCATCTCATGCATGGTCAAAATACATAAACGCCCCAAAATCTGATACTTCTGTTATTAACTCTTTTACTTTATACAATTAGTTCATAATCCGAGTATAATTATCTGAAAGAATAGAACAATAGCTAAATATAGATCATTTTATTTTTAGTTATTGTCTTATTTTTACAACCTATTTTATAAATTCAGCTGTTGTCCAGAATCGTCACCATTCACTGGCTGTTTCAATGGTCATTGGACATTCATTATTATTCAATTTTGATATTTTGCTTTGTTATTTTTTTCAGAGGAGTGGGGGGATGAAATTGTTGTGTTTTATGACTCACAATGAAGCAAATTGAGAATTTCAACCAGTTTCATTATCTATTAAAGTAACTAAACTTTGCCTTGAGATACCCATTCTTTTTTATTCAGTCCAAAAATGACTTTAAAGTTTAAATAGCAGCTAAAATTAGAAGATGATAATGCAAACTTTATCACAGAAATGAACCAGAACTTTACCCGATTGTATACATTTGTAAAGCTGTGTGGTATAGGATACAAAACTGTAGAACAATTCAAATTTCCCTTGCTTACCAGCGCTAGGTCAAAGGTGCCGTTTTCTGAAAATCACTTCCACCATTGTATTACCTATAGTTCTATTTATCAGTATCAGTTGTTAACTTTTACAGACATTTTTGTTTTCAAAATATGTAAATGAAACGATGATTTCTTGTGAATATTTGTAGGACGATATAAATATATGTTTATGTTTTCTGGGATATTTTAATAACTTCTCCGTAGACATTTTAATGTTCAAGTTAAATCAAAGCATTCTTTGAAAATTCTTTAATCAGAATTCAAAAGAAGGTGAAATCAGATAAATATAAAAAAGATTGGCCTGACTGGGCAATTCTAAATCTTTTTGTGATTTTTTACCTTCGGATTTAACCTTTTATCTCATATCAACTCATTTTGACACATTGGCTCATAGAGGAGACCCAGATAAGACTGGAAGGAGCTGTCTGATCAGGGTCCCCTCTGTTTGCTCAGACAATATTATATTTCACTGAATCCATCTCAGCACAAATATAGGAGAGTGGACCTCAGATGATTTGAAGTATCTAATGAAGATTATAAAAGATGGGGAAATTTCATTTTCTGTCATCATCGGTGTATGTTTAAAATGTATATCTTTCTTCACACAAGATGATATTATTTCATCAGAACTAAAGGGAAAGAATGGTCTGGTGATATGATATCAGATACTGGAAGTTCTAGTTCTTAATTCATATTAACCTCTCATGAACGAAATCCCTTACTTCTTATCACCTGTTGACAAATAAAATATACATTTATATGCAAGATGCAATGCAATCTAAATAGATGTCCAAAATTATACAAAGCCATACAGCATTTGAAAATGGTAACAATCAAAACATGTTTTGTTGAGTTAAAGTGTCCTGAGTAGCTTTTACCAATACAAAGCTAGAATTGTTTATTATAAACCAAAACGACTATCTTAAACAATGATATTTGATATTGCAGAATCAGAATTCAGTCTTTTACTTCAATTTCACATAGCTGATTAAAAAGATTAAAATTTAAAATAACATTTCTTCTAAAATTTGAAAATATAAACTAATAATTTAAAGAAACTTTCCCTTTCAATGTGTTAAAAAACATCTTTTCCCCAGAAAATAACATTATTCATATAATTTTCAAAGCAATAAACATTCACTAATTTAAATTTCTATATTATCTAGTAAAATACTGTATGTGTAGATATACAGTGTAAACTGCTCCTCAACCAACATCATCAGCATGGAGTCTGCCGTCATTGAGTGTTTTGTCCCTTTAATCCATGAACACTCTCATGACGGGTAGGCCCACATTGAAAATCACAGTGTGTTGGTTGATTACATCCAGCTCTTCTCCTCACGTCTAAGCCACAACCAGCTAGACACACGTTCAGTCGCTTGGCTCAGTCTCTGGATAGCCATCCTTTTTTCTCTGTGGTGTTTCACGTAGTCCATGCTTCCTGTGATCCCATCTCCACCGCTCTTGCCTGTCTGTAATTATGTTCTTCTACTTTCCTGACCTCTGACTGGATCATGGCTAACCTCTCTTTCTGGTCTGACCTGCTCCACAGTAATGTCTTAGTGGTGCCGATACCTAGACATTCGACTGCAGTCATCCCAACAATGTCTTTATGCTTGAGAGCTTGCTGACCATTTCCTGGTAGTACAGGTTACAATCCCTGCATCATGGATTAGTTCGTCCAGAGAATAGAGTTAAGTTTTCTAATTTAAATTTAAGTTTGAAATTATGACTAGACCTTAATGTGAATTCTGACCTGGGCCACCCAATGGTCTTATGAACTGAATCAACAATTCAAATATTAGTGCCCTAATTATCTAAAACCTAATTTTACCTTGGTATAAAAATGTTTTATAGATTCATTACCTTGACATAATACAACTGTCCTATTTAGTACAAATGTACTTTCACGAAAAGTATCCTTTTTGTTGGTTATACATTTATCTCTTGATTATAATTGTAGAAATTTATATGACTGGCAATCAAGTATAAAAATGAAAAATGCTTGTATTCAAACAATCTAAATACATTTTATGAAGTGAAACAGAGAAATATACACATAGCAATGTTTTTTTTAACCAATTAAGTGTTTATAGTAAATAACAGATATAAAATTTTCTATTTCTTAACTGCCTAACTGTGTAATGGTCAATCAAATCTGTACATTTCACAAGCATGCTGAAATGAATGAAAATCAAATTAAACATTTACAATTGATATGTTTGTCAATTATAAACAATTGAAACATTCATTTATAAAAAAATTTATATAAAAAGCATTAATGAAGAGAAAAGTGAGTGGTGGGATATCTTTTTTTTTTGGTGGTGGGGGGGGGGGGGGGGAATTATTTCATGTATTTCAACAGTGAAATGACCTTGAATTTGATCTTCATGAGGCTATAGTCAAAGCTCTGAATTTACAAACATAGATGATGCTAAAACAGATCATCTATTCAAAGATTTTTTAACATCCGTAAATTAAACTTCCATTGAACATTGAAACATACATTGAAATATCATATGATGACTGACTTCGATAATAAGAATATAAAATTACACATATTTCTACATTATATGAAAAAAACAATATTAAATTAGATAATTTCATATAAATTGGCCTGTAATCATAAGCTACACAATATTCTTTCACTAAATAAATCAATTCAACATAAAAATACTTAAATTGAGAACAATTAGGGTAGACAAATCAAATTTTGGGGATAATTTATGTGTTTTGACCTTGGAATGACCTTGAACTTGACTTTGAAAGGTCAATCAAATTTGTAAGTTTTGCATACATGCTAAAATAAAGTAATTTGTTTCAAACACTTAAGATTGACCTTTATATATGGTATTTATCAATGAAACATCCAATGATCATTGATACAGCAACTGAATGGCGGCCATCTTGGATAATGTGTATGTGTGTAAACTACCAAAGTTTATACATAATCTAAACACAGATATCATACAAAACAGTTTTAAATGAAAGAATACACACATAACAATATTTCTACGACTAAAAGTAATCCATTTGAGTATATAACATGCATAAAATGAGAAAAAGTAGGTAGGAGATAACAAATTTTAGAGTATTTTTTGTACTTTGACCCTGAAATGACCTTGACCTTGAATTTGCTATTGTTGTATATGAATTTGATGTACATTATGGAAGGAGTAATAATCATGCAAATAATTTGAACTACCTCTGTAAATAAATCTATAACAAACAGATAAAATAATTTACTGAACTTGCGATTTATGGCGGCCATCTTGGACACCATCTTGGATTTCCAAGTCCGCACCAGGCGTTGGCAATTTATGCCGGCAGTTTCATATAGTACAGACATTGGCGAACATTTTGGTATATAACATTGCTTGTTCTACTTTTATGGCCACCTACTCCTTAAATAAGCTACTTTTTGGCCAATTGTCACCCCACTACATAGTTCTGACCACAAAGTTCGTTAGATTTCATTCTACCGCATAAATAGTAATGCAACAATGCAACAACGCACTATGGGGTCTGACACCATAGTACGTTGGACACCTTAATGCGTTCCCAAATTGTTTTATCTCGTAAGTAAGAAAGATACTTGAAAGATAATCTCAGGATAGAACATCAGTATGTGAGTTCAACCGACTAAGATAGATTTGATTTTCAACCAGGTCATAAACCCATATGGCTACAATTCAGGAAAACATGGTAACTCGAGGAAATAAACATGATAACATTTTGTACACATTAACAAAACTTGAAAGGTGATACGGAGAGAGAGGAAAATATATAATCAAACACACATGCATATATCTTTTTTTTTTTTTTTAATCATTCATTTCAGAAGGTCAATGACCCATATGGAAATACAATTGTTTGATGTTTACAGGTTTATGTATAACAATATATAGAGACAAATGCCAATTTCTAATATCTTTGCAATATCTCCTTTCCTGAATATCATATTTTTTGTTTTACTGGTGTTAATTATTAGTTTCCAACGTTTACAATAATCTAATAATAAATTCAAACTGGCTTGCAATTCTCTGTTTTTGCAAAGATAACCATATCATTAGCGTACAGAGTCAAAACAGCTTAAATGTTTCAACATCAATAGCAGAAAATCCCTTTTCTAATAATTCATTTTCAATATCATTCAAGAACATGGCAAATAAAAAAAAAAGGAGATAAACACTGTCCTTGACGAACACCGAGTATACAATCAAATTGACTGTTTAACTGATTAAAATATTTAATTCTTGATTTAACAAAACTATACATTAATTTAATAATATCTAATATTTCCCCCCTTATATCCAGTTTGATTAATTTGGCCCATAAATTATCCCTAACAATGTAATCAAATGCTTTTGTGAAGTCTATAAATGCACAATACAATTGCTTTCCTTGACTTAGCAAATGTGTAATTAATCCATGTAGAACGAAAAATGTTATCTACTGTTACCATGTTGGAACGAAACCCCGCTTGTGTCTCTATATGAACATTGTACTGCTGTGCCCTCTCCACCTAATCACCCTATATTAGATAACTCTTCTTTTATTATTCATAAACATCTGAGTTACTATATACACAACTCTTTTAGATAAACTTCATTTTCACAAATAAACATTTTCTAACAACAACTCGCCAAAATGACAAGCTCAGGGTGCGAGGTTAAATAAAAACTCTAATCCATCCATCCCTCTCCACCAATCTATTATCAAGCACACGTGTAAAAAGTTTACCCAGTGTACTGAGAAGCGTAATACCTCTATAATTATTCTCGTAAATTACCCTTCTAATGTATTGGTAATATAAACCCTTCAGACCAGCTGGCTGGAAATATCCGATATCAAATATTTTATTAAATGACCGTAGCAAATAAGGAGCAAGTATATTTTTCAATATATAAAGAATTCATTTAAATATAAATCTGGACCGCTACTTTTATTATTGTCTAATTCTTTAATGGCTTTTAAAATATCATAAATAGTGATTGCCGAATTTATTTCATGAAACATGACACTGAATTCATTTTTTCGTACCTTTCAACAAAATATATCACATCAACATATGGCGTAAAGGATCGACCGTTTGGATTATTAACGCTTTTAAAGCATTGCTCAAAAACCGATAATGAAATGTTCGAATTTTGGACACAAGCACATTGTTTAAGCATATTCCATTATAACTTAGCATATTTAAATCGTGCTTCGGTAAGTTTATTTGTCTGTTTCCTTTCTTATCATACTTACAGTTGTTTGCGGTAGGTCGGTGGTTCCACCCGGGTACCTCTGTGTACTCGGGGTCTTCCTCCACCTGTAATTAGCGACGGTAAACCCCAATACAACAACAACAACTTACTTACAGTTACGTATATACGTATATACGCTTTATAATCTGACCTAGCCTTGATCATATTACTAAGTAATTATGTTAAATTCAAATTTATTATTTCTATATAAATTTAATGCGCTATTAAACAAACGCCCTTTCTCGAAACACGCCATTTTAACCCTTTCCCTCATAGAGGAAACCATGAAAAGACCTATGCGAACAACATAAAACCAGATCAGCCTGCGAGTAACTCGCAGGCTGATCAGGTTTTATGCTGTTCGCTGCTCCTCAGTGGTCTGGAAATGAGGACTTTATAATTAAATTTGGTAAGGTTTAACTGTGGTTTTCTGCAGATCAGGCTTTATGTGGTACCTATTGAGTGCGTCAAAATGAGTCTATATAAGGGAAAGGGTTAAACAAATCATTTTTAACAATTGTATTATTAGGTTTTCGCATCGCTTGCGAAAACCTATTGTTCTTCTTCTGTTTTATTTTTATTATTATTATTTTTCTAACCCTTTTTTGTGAACGGCATATCACCATGATAGAAAAAAGCCACAATTATGAAATTTTTACCAGTTCCTTATATTTATCTGAACTTGATCCTAACGTTGAGAAAATTTTCATTTTTGTCTTATTTTTGCCGCTGGGGGCGCTTTGAAAAAAAATCAACAAATGCTAATAACTCTGTTATTTGAGGTCCGATTCAGATGTGGTTTTTTGCATTGTGTTCCTTGTCAAAATCCTAATCAAATATGATAGGTTTAAAAAATCTGCGTATATAAAACTTTTTGACTACGGAAGGTTGAAAGTTCGAACTTCGCAAAAAACAGTGAAAATGAGGGTAGGTCTACAAAAAAAGTGCCCATTTTTATTGGAATTGAGATAAAAGAATTTTGTTTGTTGCATATGATTTGCAAGACATATACGCACAAAATATATGGGGTGGCGAATTCGGGAAATGCATGGTTTGTCCATAGTACGCGGTCAAACTTAACCAAATTTTCGAAAAATCAACATTTTCAAAGCATGACTGTTAAGATTTTTTGCAGCTGCTGACTTTATTTTTAGTTCAATTTCTATGAAATTTTCACATTTAATGTAAAACTATGTTCTTAAGTGTCACATAATATAAAAAGTAAAAAATTATTGTAAAGGTCAAGGTCATATTAGGATAATTGTATATCAATTCGGCTTGAAATAGCTCAAAATCAAAAAACAATTCATAAAAAATATATGAACAAAAGATTTAGTTTCAGAAAAGTTCTTTCTAATGATGTTTAGATTTTGAAGTTCGGACTTGATTTGGTCATTTTACGGCAGTCCAAAGTTTGATCCTTTTTTGGAATAATTGTAAATCAGGTTTTATGCTTCAAAATGTGATGTATAAGAAATAGAATGTTCGACTAGTGCGATTTGTATATTTAATTGAACTATTTGCCACATTGCTAGGTACCTAATGGTAAAATTTTAATCAATTTTGTTTCACATTTTGCTGCTAGGGGGCGCATCGCATGAAAGCACTTTTCTACTTATAATTCAAAATGTTGAAGTCTGATCCATATGCGGTTTGTTGCATTGTGTTCCTTGTTGATAGCCTAATAAAGTATGATAGTTTCTAGGTATGAGTGGATGAGTGGCTTAAACTTTTTCAGCTACTAACGGAAGGTTGAAAGTTCGAACCTCGCAAAAAACTGTGCAGATGAGGGTAGGTCTACGAAAAACCTATTCATTTTTGTTAGACATCAGATAGAAGAATTCTGTTTGCTGCAAATGATTTGCAAGACATAAACGCACAAAATAAATGGGGTGGCGAATTTAAGAAATGCATGGTTTGTCCTCTAGAAATGGTCAAACTTTACTAAATTTTAGGAAAAATTAAAATTTCTAAAACATGTTTTTGTCGCTCCTGACTTTATTTTTTGTTCATTCTTCATGATATTTTCACAAGTTATGTATTGTTATGTCTGAAAGGACCTCACAATTAAAAAGTTAAAAGAAATTGCAAAGTTCAAGGGCATATTACGATTATTGTGTTTTTATTTGGCTCCAAATAGCTCCAAAACAAAAAATATTTCATTGAAAGTATATTAACAAAAGTTTTATTTCTTAAAGAGCCCTTTCCAGTGATGTTAAGGTTTTGAAGATCGGACTTCATTTGGTCATTTTACGGCATTCCAAGTTTTGATCCTATTTAGAACAATTGTAAATCAGTTTTTATGCTTCAAATTGTGATATATAAGGAATAGAATGTTTGACTAGTGCGACTTGTATACTTGATTGAACCATTTGCTGCATTGCTAGGTACCTAATAGTAAAATTTTAATCAGTTTTGGTTCTCATTTTGCCGCTTGGGGGCGATTAAAAATCATCTGTTCTTCGGTGACATCAATTTGAAATGATTAAAAAAAGATAATGCGATATTTCATGAAAATGAAAGTAATTCAATGCAACAGTTCTTCGTAATAGTGTTGAGTGGCATATTGCATTGTCGTGTGTCATTTTATACTGTTGTTTGTCGTTTGCAATTGTTGGTTATCGAATACAATTGTCATTTGTCTCCATCATAAAGCAAAACACACATATAACATTGCAGTACTCGAAGTCCGTAAAAAAAGTTTTCAAGTTTACGACTACATAACAGACAGGTAATACTCAAAGTATACTTCTTGGTAAAAAGTCTGATTATACATTGCGACAAAAATGTTTGAAAGATCACTGTTTACAGTATTCAACAAGCCATTGAACGAAGAAATATGTTTTTCGAATCATACGACTCATGAACTGAATGGAATTGCTTTCATGAAAACTGATGATATCGCGAAACAACAATACTCTCTTGGGTAAAAAGTCTTCTTAAACATTGCGACAGAAACGTTTGAAAGATCACTGTTAACAGTATCAACAAGCAATTGAACGAAGAAATGTTTTTCGAATCATGCGACTCGTGAACTGAATTTAATTGCTGTTGCGAAAACCGATGATATCGCGATTGCGATTCTAGTTAGGTTTTCGCACCTCGCAGTGCGAAAACCTATTGTTCTTCTTCTGTTTTATTTTTTTTTTTTTTTTTATTATTTTTCTAACCTTTTTTTGTGAACGGCATATCACCATGATAGAAAAAAGTCACATGTTTGAAATTTTAATCAGTTATTACCACGTATTTGAACTTGATCCTAACGTTGAGAAAATTTTCATTTATGTCTTACTTTTCCCGCCAGGGGGCGTTTTGTATGAAATTTATTAATGGCTAATAACTCACTTATTTGAGGTCCGATTCAAATGCGGTTTTTTGCATTCTTTTCCTTGTTGATAGCCAAATAAAATATGATAGATTTCGAGGGTACGTGTCGCTGAAAGTATTTGAGCTACAGAAGGTTGAATGTTCGAACCTCGCAAAAAACTGTGCAAATGAGGGTAGGTCTACGAAAAACCTATCCATTTTTGTTAGAGATCAGATAGAAGAATTCTATTTGCTGCAAATGATTTGCAAGACATATACGCACAAAATATATGGGGTGGCGAATTTAAGAAATGTATGGTTTGTCCTCTGCAAATGGTCAAACTTCACTAAATTTTAGGAAAAGTTAAAGTTTCAAAAACATGTTTTTTATCGCTTCTGACTTTATTTTTTGTTAATTCTTCATGATATTTTCACAATTAGTATTGTTATTCTGAAAGGGGATCACAATTAAAAAATTTAAAAATAATTGAAAAGGTCAAGGTCATGTTACGATTCTTGTGTTTTTATTCGGCCCCAAATAGCTCAAAAACTAAAAATATTTCTTTGAGAGTATATGAACAAAAGTTTTAGTTATTCAAGAGCTCTTTCCAGTGATGTTTAGTTTTTGAAGATCGGACTTGATTTGGTCATTTTACGGCGGTCCAAAGTTTGATCCCTTTATCAAACAATTGTTAATCCGTATGTTTCCTCCTTTTTGCAGCTCCTGACCTTATTTTTTGTTCAATCTTCATCATTTTTTCACTGTTTATGCATTTTTATAATACAAATAAACTCATAGTAAATAATGATGAAAATATGCAAAGGTCAAGGTCATAATACCAATTATTGTTATTTTTTATCGGCACAAAATAGCTTCAAATCTAAAAATATTTTATAGAAAGTATATGAAAAATAGTTTTAGTTTGTGAAGAGATCTTTTCATTGGTGTTTAGTTTTTGAAGATCGGACTTCATTTGATCAAATTACCACAGTCCAAAGTTTGATCCTTTTATCAAACAATTGTAAATCCGTATGTTTCATCTTTTTTGCAGCTCCTGACTTTATTTTTTGTTCAATCTTCATCATTTTTTCACTGTTTATGCATTTTTATAATACAAATAAACTCATAGTAAATAATGATGAAAATATGCAAAGGTCAAGGTCATAATACCAATTATTGTTATTTTTTATCGGCACAAAATAGCTTCAAATCTAAAAATATTTTATAGAAAGTATATGAAAAAAAGTTTTAGTTTGTGAAGAGATCTTTTCATTGGTGTTTAGTTTTTGAAGATCGGACTTCATTTGATCAAATTACCACAGTCCAAAGTTTGATCCTTTTATCAAACAATTGTAAATACGTATGTTTCTTCTTTTTTGCAGCTCCTGACTTTATTTTTTGTTCAGTCTTCATCATTTTTTCACTGTTTATGCATTTTTATGATACAAATAAACTCATAGTAAATAATGATGAAAATATGCAAAGGTCAAGGTCATAATACCAATTATTGTTATTTTTTATCGGCACAAAATAGCTTCAAATCTAAAAATATTTTATAGAAAGTATATGAACAAAAGTTTTAGTTTGTGAAGAGATCTTTTCATTGGTGTTTAGTTTTTGAAGATCGGACTTCATTTGATCAAATTACCACAGTCCAAATTTTGATCCTTTTATCAAACAATTGAAAACCCATATGTTTCTTCTTTTTTGCAGCTCCTGACTTTATTTTTTGTTGAATCTTCATCATGTTTTCACTGTTTATGCATTTAAATAATACAAATAAATCATAGTAAATTACGATGAAAATATGCAAAGGTCAAGGTCATAATACCGATTATTGTTGAAAACAGTTCTCTTACTAGTCAAGTTAAAAGCGAAAACCAAGATGCCGCTTTGCGGTTCTAGTTTTTTTTATTTTTCTAACCCTTTTTTGTGAACGGCATAGCTCCAAGGTGAGAAAAGCCACATCTATGAAACTTTTATCAGTAATAACCACGTATTTGAAGATGATCCTAACGTCGAGAAAATTTTCATTTTTGTTTTGATTTTCCCGCCAGGTGGCGTTTTATATGAAAATGTTTAATAAGCAATATCTCAATTATTTGAGGTCCGATTCAAATGCGGTTTTTGCATAATGTTCCTTGTAAATAGCCCAATAAAATGTGATAGGTTCCAAAAATTTGCGTATATAAAACTTTCGTGCTACAGGAGGTTGAAAGTTCGAATCTCGCAAAATCAGTGAAATAAGGGTAGGTCTACCAAAAACCTACCCATTTTATTTAGAGATGAGATAGGAGAATTTTGTTTATTGCATATGATTTGCAAGACATATACGCACAAAATATATGGGGTGGCGAATTCAGGAAATGCATGGTTTGTCCACAGTACGCGGTCAAACTTAACCAATATTTTCGAAAAATCAACATTTTAAAAGCATGACTTTTAAGGTTATTTGCAGCTCCTGACTTTATTTTTTGTTCAATCTTCATCATCATTTTACTGTTTATGCAATTTTATTATACAAATAGAATCATAGAAAAAAAAACAGCGAAGATATGCAAAGGTCAAGGTCATATACCAATTATTGTTATTTTTATCGGCATAAAATAGTTCTTAATCTAAAAATATTTTATAAAAAGTATATGAACAAAAGTTTTAGTTTGTGAAGAGATCTTTCCATTGGTGTTTAGTTTTTGATGATCGGACTTCATTTGATCAAATTACCACTGTCCAAAGTTTGATCTTTTTATCAAACAATTGTAAATCCGTATGTTTCCTCTTTTTTTGCAGCTCCTAACTTTATTTTTTGTTCAATCTTCATCATTTTTTAACTGTTTATACATTTAAATAATACAAACAAATTCATAGTAAATAACGATGAAAATATGCAAAGGTCAAGGTCATAATATCGATTATTGTTATTTTTATCGGCACAAAATAGCTTCAAATCTAAAAATATTTTATAGAAAGTATATGAACAAAAGCTTTAGTTTGTGAAGAGATCTTTCCATTGGTGTTTAGTTTTTGAAGATCGAACTTCATTTGATCAAACTACCACAGTCCAAATTTCGATCCTTTTATCAAACAATTGTAAACCCGTATGTTTCCTCTTTTTTGCAGCTCCTGACTTTATTTTTTGTTCAATCTTCATCATTTTTTCACTGTTTATGCATTTAAATCATACAAATAAACTCATAGTAAATAACGATGAAAATATGCAAAGGTCAAGGTCATAATACCGATTATTGTTATTTTTTTCGGCACAAAATAGCTTCAAATCTAAAAATATTTTATAGAAAGTATATGAACAAAAGTTTTAGTTTGTGAAGAGATCTTTCCATTGGTGTTTAGTTTTTGAAGATTGGACTTCATTTGATCAAATTACCGCAGTCTATAATTTGATCCTTTTATCAAACAATTGTAAATCCGTATGTTTCCTTTATTTGCTGCTCCTGACTTTATTTTTTGTTCAATCTTCATCATGTTTTCACTGTTTATGTATTTAAATAATACAAATAAATCATAGTAAATAACGATGAAAATATGCAAAGGTCAAGGTCATAATACCGATTATTGTTATTTTTATCGGCACAAAATAGCTTCAAATCTAAAAATATTTTATAGAAAGTATATGAACAAAAGTTTTAGTTCGTGAAGAGATCGTTCTAATGATGTTTAGTTTTTGAAGATCGGACTTCATTTGATCAATTTACAACAGTCCAAAGTTTGATCCTTTATCGAAAAATCGTAAATCAGTATGTTACCTGAATTATATTTTCATTATTTAATTTGCTAAACATATATACAGAGAATATTTGGGTAAGCGAGTTAAGGGTATGTATTGTTTGTCAACAGCATGCGGCAAACGTCACTAATTGGATGAATTACAATTTCAAAAACATAAGTTTTTAGTGTGTGTCTTTTTTTTTTTTTGTCTCTTTGTTCAAGCTTCATCATTTTCTCCACTGGTTGTATAGTTTTATGATACAGAGATTCTCATAAATCAAAAATTAAACAGTATTTTCATTGGTCAAGGTTATATAACGATGATTGCCATTTTCTTCATCTCAAAATAGATCCAAATTTCTTGCGTGTTCATTCTCTAAGCAATCACTTTTAAACTTAACCAAAGTGTTCTTTCCTAAATTCGGGCAAGAAGGTTTACAAATGTTATCAGCCTATGATATATTGAGTTTTTCCCCC
>CM037786.1:60016825-60033118 GCA_021229015.1 Solen grandis | reverse complement strand
GGTGTTGAGGACCAAACTCAAGCAGTATACACAAGCCTGTTATTTTCAGTGGGGATGCTGTTGACTTAAGGAAGGGTAATAATTGATATAAAAAATATGACATTGTTTGGTAAATGTTTTGATATATTTTGAAGTCTTAAATCTTCATTTTGGTTATTTCTTAATAATTTCTTGTTTTAGAACAAAAATGAAAGAAGAGGTTCATCTTTGTGATCCGGAAGCTAAGAACTTGACTCCAGCGGGATACAAGAAGCTGATATTAGGGCGTAAACGGAACTCAGACATGTTTAAATGTGGTGCTTGTAGGGCCACATTTGAGACAATATGTGTACTACATGCTCACTGTGAAAAGCATGCTGAAGGTGGTTCATATTTCTTTGATAGTTTCCTAAGAACAGCTTTTCCAAAGTATGACACAGCTTGTGCATTTACTCAAGTAAGACCAAATAATTTTGATGAAGTCAGTGATGATTGTAATGTACCAAATTCTGGTTTTGAAAATTATTCTGAGGAAAGTAAGTCAAAGGTAACACCAGGGATGAGAAAGAAACCAAAAGGACATAAGTCTAAAAAAGTTTTACCTGAAAATAAAGAGGTTATATGGACTGAAAAAGAACATGACAAGCTGGAACATGAAAAACATGAAGAAAAGCTGGTTTGTAGCTCAGTTCATTCTAATGATTCAAATGTTAGAAAGTCTCTACGTCTTGCATCAAAGAAAAACAGACCTTCATGGGCTGTTGAGAAGAGAAGGCATAGAAAGAAGAAGGAAAATGATAATAGTACCTGTGATGAAACTGTTCCTGTAAGTGTATCAGAGAGACAAGCTATTGATTTCCAGCCAGAAGTGTCTGTATCTGTAAATAATAGTTTCACTGATTGTAAAAGTGTCAGAAAAAGTGAATCTCATGTTGTTGCTATCAAAAACCTTGTTTCGAGCAGTAGTGATAGAGCAAACATTGGTGTTAAAGTTGAAGATTCAAATGACATTAATCCAATAGATAAAACTCCCGATAATGCTTTAGAAAGTGTGCCAGAATCTGCATATGATACAAATGAACAAAGTAGACTAAACAAAACATCTATTAGTCAATTGATGACAAGTGGTTTACATGGGATGGACTCAAGACAAGCACCAGAAATTGAAATGCTTGTAGAATCACAAGATAATCAAAAGGATGATGAGCTCACTGCAAGTGAAGTGCTGTTGGCTATGAGCAAAGGTGGGAAGGACTTGGTGTCAGACCACAGTGATGCTGAACATCTGTCAGAGCAGAATCAGACCACATTTATTGTACCCAAAGAAGAGGAAGATGAGACGAGCACAACTGAGCCTGTAACAAATAAGAGAGGGAAAGGAATGAAAGCATCATATGGAAAACAAGTTCAGTGTAAGACATGTGGGAAAAAAGGAAGCTACGCCATGATCAGTTACCATAAGTACATCCATAGAGAGAAAAGGTCATTTTCCTGTGATAAGTGTGGTACACTGTTTAGTCATCCAAGAAATTTACAGGTATGCAAAGAATCTTAGTATTGTTTTACACCATTTTATGCTATGCTGCACTATAGGAATTTCAGATCTGTTTGAAAGCAATTGTCAGTCGGAGTAGGTTAAAAAAAAAAAAGATTTATTTATCTCTGAAAATTCAATAATATCTTCAATTTATTTCAATATATTACCTTTCCTTTTTACTACAATATGTACAAATTAGATCAAGCTATTTGGAAATAAAAAATCAAGTGTTTGCAACAAATTTAGGGTGATTTCTAAGATGGTTAAATCCATTGGTATATTTCTCAATACAATAGAAGCCTATGCTCACTTTGGTCTTCTGTTGTCTGTAGAAATGTCTTAATATACTCTATCCTTTATGGAGAACAGGATGAAAAGTAGATTTTCATTTTCCATGATTTTGGACTGATATTCAAAATTATTCACTTCAATAAAAAATGAATATCTGTATGTATATATGTCAACCTAGAAATATCACGGCTTTCACACATTATTGTGAATTAGTATTGTGTCTTTAGGAAGAACAAGATAGGTTAATATAGGATTTTCCATGACAATGAAAAAAAAATGTGCTTTAAGTGGTCAAAATGATCCCAAATATGTCAGAATTTGTCTCTTCATTTATATATTAAGGGGTCACTTGGTTCCTATTTGAAAACAACAAAACAAAAACAACAACAAAACAACAAGAGAAAACCCTGTATTGTGTCACCTTCTGTAAGAAGCATGATGGAAAAGATTTGACAGAATGTCAGAAGGACAGACAGACAATTCAGAAGTATCTGTATTTTTCACCTCTGCTTACAGCAAAAAAAAGTAATCAATGGTTCTGATTTATTCACTTGTGCTTGATGGCCCATGAGAGTCAAGATCAATTAATTTGACTGGATGTTGTATCATGCCACTTGTCTGTGGCATAGTAATGTCGTAGTGAGAAACCAATATACGAGGGTCATCCAGAAATGAATTAGAGTTGCTTAATTACGTAAAAACTACAAGTGTTACTCACAAAATCTCTTCATAGTCCCTCAGTATAATCTCCCGCGGATGCTATGGTCGACTCCCATCTTTTTGGCAGATCCCAAACTCCCGTTGCTAGGCATTCTTTGTTGATGTCCCTAATGACCGCATTCACGGCGACATATACTTTATTCAAATAGTCATATCGGACTCCTTGTAGTGGTTCTTTAAGTTTTAGAAACAGGTCGTAGTCAGGAGGACTTAAGTCTGGCGAATATGGCGGGTGATTATGAACTTCCCAGTGGTATCGCTCGAACACATCCCTAACAATGCCGGACTTGTGCGGCGTGGCGTTATCATGAAAAATTAATGGCGTCACCTGTAAAAGTTCCGGTCGTTTGCGGCGTATTGCTGGTTGAAGAATTTTAATCAAATACCACTCATAGTACTCTTTATTAACCGTGCTTCCATGTGGAACTCTGTGTGTTGTCAAAATGCCGTAAATATCGTAAGCAAATATCATTATTATTTTTCGACAGTTCATACTGCGGCGATATTTCACAGGTCTCGGCGAGTTTGGAGTATGCCATTCAAAGCTTTGGCGTTTCAATTCTGGCTCATATGACCGGATCCATGTTTCGTCAATAGCAACCACTCTATTCAGCATCATTTCACCTTCCTCTGAATATCTAATCAACAATTCAGAGAAAATTTGACCACAAATGTCTTTTTCAGTTTTTGAGAGTGCGTGCGGCACCCACCGCGCTGCGTTCTTTCTCGTGCCTAAATTCTGCGTCAGAATAAAATGAACGGAACTCTTACGTATCCCTGATTCATATGCAATTTCCTCGCATGTAAATCGTCTATTAGAGTTGAGAAGTTGAGCAACAATTTCGGTGTTATTGGCGTTTGTAACTGTCACTGGCCTACCGGAGGAGGGCTTCTTGTAAGACTTTTGCTGTCCATTATTAAAATCCTTCACCCATCTACAATTAGTGCTAAATCCAACTGCACATGTCGAGTCATACTCCTAGAGTGCATTAAATATTTCAGTCGCTTTCTTTCCGCGCCTACTCTCTATCTTGATGTACGCATAAATTTCTTCTCACGTCAGCGTGAACGCATCATCCGCCATTGCGTTGTTTGATATGACATCATCAAAAATGACGTAACATCACGATGCTTATTAACAAGTTCCCTTACGAGCAAAGAGTTAATTTAGTTACATGCCAGGTTTTGTGGCTTTATTTTGTTTCAATCAAAAGTTACAAACTAACTCTCATTCATTTTCGGATGACCCTCGTATCTATTTCATGTAGACAAAAGTCCACAACTGCAATACTATCAAACAGATACACAAACTTAATCCTGCAATTTGTTTATAGATCCACCTAAGGCAACATGAAGAGAAACAGTTTATATGCACTGTTTGCCAAGCTGCATTCCATCGTAAGCAGTACCTGGAAATACACATGAGAAAGCACAGTGGAGAGAATCCCTACATGTGTGACCTCTGTGGAAAATCATACAGGTATTTTCTGCCCCCATCATCATCATCATCAGAAAATGTTCAAATCACCCATTAAATATTGAAGCAAAAACTTTTCTTTCATAGTGATTAATTTCATGATTACTTGATATGTGTGAAGAGTAGTTTTCTTGTTTGGTTTTAAAGGATCACTGTTGGTAAGTCGGATGGAATTATTAGTATTTTATAAAATAACCCCTATCAATTGTTCCTGGGTTGAACCAGTACTTGGCCCCTGGGAAGTTCTTGAAAAATCCTGCCCCCAACAGGGTTAAAACCCATAACTTTCAGATCCATAGTCAGGCAGGTTATTCTGGCCCTTAAGTTTGATATGATACATAGAGACTAATTGCATTATCTGAGTTATTGTATCTCTATTTTATTATATTTTTATGAATTTAAAAAGTCAGTTATCATGATCGGAATGATTGTAACTTGAATGTATTTTACTGCATAAACTTCCTCTTTTCAGAAATCCAAACCATCTGAAGAGACATATTCGGCATGTTCATGAAAAATTAAGGAAGTTTGAATGTGACATTTGCTTGGAGAAATTCTTTCGCAGCGACCACTTGAAAAACCATCGTCTTCGCCATTTTGAAGCGGATAAGAAATGTCCACTCTGCAAGAAGATGTTCAAGCATCCAGATGACTTGCTCAGACATACAAAAACACACACAGGTATTGTTGCTATTCTGTTTAGTTATTAAACTCTACTTCTTATATATCTCATCTAGCACAACTTGTTATTTTTTCTATGCTTATTCATACAGCATATTGACAATCACTATAGTTAAACAAATGATGATTAATCCCAATCAAAATAAATTAATTTGGGCTTTATAACATTGGATTCCCTTTGTCATTTAATATCTCTGTAATTTTTGTGTCACCTGCTGTAAGCAGAAGTGACACATAGAGATCTCTTTTCTGTCTGTCACACTTACCCATCACGCTTGTCCCTCCCACAGTGTACATCACGCTTCAGCAGGTGACAAATGTAATCCAAAGAACACACTTGTTTGCTTTATTCTTTCTACCCCACAAATATGATTCATTGTAATTTTCATGTCTCTTCAAGAATTGGTATATATACAATATTCCTTCATATTTTTCTTACTAATTTATTACATGTACTGATACCTGGACACTTACCAATTGCCAATTACTGTATAATCATTTATTTTCAAGGGAGTCTTTATTTTTCATTGATGTTGTGATGGTTTAATTCATACTTATAAATCCCCATCAAATGCTTTTTTCAAGTTCTATAACATTACTCAATGAAATATAATTGAACATCCACAAAATTACCAATATTAGAGATTCAGTTAAATGAAAACTTATAATTAAACAATAGAATATGTACTATATGTACATGTAAATTTTTTGATACCTTTACTTTCAAATGCTTTTTATATTGCTAGAAAAGATGCTTATCAGAATTCAAAGATGACACATGCCAAGTTTTTAGGGGCGGTAATGATGGAGGGTCTCTAATCAGTACCATTCTTAAATAAGATTACCTCACATAGACATGTTTTGATGCCTTGGTAAACCTAGCAGACCCAGATCAGACAGCTTCTACAAGGAGGAGGTGTTGATCAGGTCACTTCTGTTTGCTAATATTGTATCATAGCTGAGATTCTATATAGTCTGCGGGACAAAATAAAGTTGATATCTCATGCACCATTTAAAGTTCTGTAACTTGATATTCACCAAGTCATAAATTTGTATATGAATATTCATGAGGCTAAGAGTAAAATACAAAAATCTGATTACAGGAGAGAAGAAGTGGTTGTGTCACTTGTGTAACCATGGGTTTGTCAGTGTGTCTCCATATTATGTCCACATGGCAAGGAAACATAACATTGACAGGTAAGTACTATTTTCAGACTTGCTCTTAATCTTTTTATCTCCCATTGCGGGGCATTCCTCATGCAGGTCTATGCTGTCCATATGTCTGTTAAAAAATTCAGGCTCTACAGTAATCACACACATTGTTGTAGAATCACTTGCGTTGTTATGTTCCAACATGCTAGCAACATCCCATTTTACAATAAGTTGAGTCAAAGTTGCATAGCATAAGTATTCATTATGGTCAGTGAGAGTCCTAGTTTTACATTGCTCTTCATATCTTTGAAGTTGAGTAATCATTTGAAACAATGAAAATTATTTTGAATTATTATGGTTTACTCCTTCAGTACCTTCAGTTTTTTGAGATATGAAAGACCAGTCATGGTTGTTGAAGGGTCAAAGCATCTACACTGTAAATGGGAGGTCATGCGTTTGATCCTTGGCTTCACTATACCAGATTTGTTGGGTTCTAGTATAATATCCTTTGTATGTTTTGCAGAATTTAAGGTTTCTTTCAGGATTGGTGTCATGCTACTTATCCATAGCATGATATGTCAGTGAGGCAGCACTATAACTCAGTCTTATGTAGACAGAATCCCAAATTAATATCCATGCGAGGTAAAACCTAGGCAAAGAAACAAATTTAAATCAAGGGCTAAACTAATCAAGTGTTAGGATTAATCATAAAACTCAGTCCTAATTAACTTAACTTCTTTTAATTTGGTACATTGAAATAGTGTGCATATTTAATAAAAATGAGTCCTTTTTCTTTCTTTAGAGAAGAAGCAAAGGTTATCAAAAACAAGCTACAAGCAGATTACAAGAAAATGCTGCAAACCAGACAAATGAATGGAGAAACATCAACTGTAAATTCAAAGGATGAAACCGTAGGAATTGTGAGTTGTAAGATGGAGGAGGGTCTGAAGGTCAAAACAGTTTCCAAGTATAGTGCGGTCCCTTTGAGAAATGCACCTAAAAGTGGTAAACAAACCATGCAGGATCACACTTACAAAAGAGACACTCAAAAGGTTAATCAGGGTATGGCGACCCAGTTTGTTGGGATTAGAAATCAGAAGGGTGAAAATGTGAACCAGTCTACTTCAGCAGGGCACCAACCTATTTCTGTAGGGCACAATGCAGGGCCAAAGGAAACTGGGGACCAGACATTGGTTTATGATAAGGCTGAAGCAGCTCTTGATTTAGTTCACCTGCAGAATCCAGCAAATATAGGAGAATTTGAAGTAGATGGTAGATCAGTCAAAGATTGGAAAAAGATAGGCTCGCAAGTGGTTATAGACAAGAAAGGGGATACGTTTTTTGTGTATGATGATTTGAGTGGAGCTCAGAAAGAGCATAATTCTGGTGCAGGGGAGGTAAATGAGGGATTGAATTCGAATTCTGGACAATATAGGGTCATACAGATGGTGAGTGTCCCAGGAGCAAGTTCTGAGTTGATGCAGCAAGACAGAGTGATCATGGAAACGGAAGAGTCAGTTATATCGGGCCTGTCCGAGACCAGTGGGTTTCAGTCCATGGACGTTGGAGAGGCAGAGAATGTGGTGTTAAGAGATGGGAATGAGCTTGGTCTGATGATACAGGTGAACAATATGGACCTGACAGGAGAGAATATGCCGACTGTGATGTTTATCGATGATAACCAGTGTGCCAGTGAAGTGGTGATAGATCAGCTGAGTACTTTGTGATTTCCTAAAATTGTAGGGCTCAAAATATACATTATAATGCTATATTTCTTGGAGCTTTATTGCATGCATTATTGAAGGTAAATTCTAAGTCCTGATGCAGAGATACAGCAGGGAAATATATCTGTTTTCTTGAACCTTGTGTTTATCAAAGCATTTTATTTCTTCAATCAGTCCTCAGATAATCATTATCATTTTATTGTATGTCCTCTTACTGTAACATGGTGATTAAAAATGGGTTGGTGGGTATTTTTTGAAATTCAGCCATATGTTATTTGTCTTGTGTAATGTAATACTGTTATTTAAAATAGTTCCGTAAGTATAGAATCGGGTAATCTTTTTTCAATGAGGTCAGCATTATTAATTACTGGAACAAGACCAAATAAGACAAAGGTTGCTTCTTATCAATGACATAACAATCATTAATAGAGAATTCTGCTATGATGAATGTTAAACCACAAGGAGAAAAATGGAAGTGGTCAGGGGGTTAAAAAGTAGGTCATGTGAAATATTTTTATATTAGGTCTAGCAGAACAAATGCTTTACAAAAAGCATGATATCATTGTTGAGTTTATGCTGCGGAGTGGGAGTATTAAGCAGGGTTATTCATCATTGTCAATTATACCTCTAGATTACATTTAAAAGTTTTTGATAGAGAGAGAGAGAGAGAGTTCTATTATTATAAAGCATCAATTTCTCATTACGATCATGACCTTTTCCGTACTATGATAGCATTATAGAGTTTATTAAAACTTGTCTTTTTGTATATATGATGTCATGGTTATGAAATATATTTTTTTTTAAATATTGAATATGTGATTATGATAACTTTCTATTAAATATTTTAATCAGAAGAGTATTTTCTTATATTTTAAAGCGTCCCTCATAAATTATTATTATATCTGATAAAGAACCAAATAATCTGAAGTTATGGCATTTATAGCATCTTCTGTTCTTGATCATTTATAAATAACTGAAGGACAGTTTGTATGGCCGAATTCTCTCTGTGAAGTTCATTTTGGCTGATATTACAGCAATAGGTCAAAGGTTTAATTTATGGCCCTTGTAATACTCGAAAAATGCCAGGTTTCCACTATTACCGGTTACTCTTTTTACCGGAATCCCCCTATTTACCGGAATCTACCGGAATCCACTTAGATTTTACCGGAATCCACCTTATTTTCATGTCAAATAAAGCATATTTTGACTTATGTTATTGAAAGTACCTAAGAAAATGTGATCACATAAAAGTCAACTGCATTTAGCATTTTTGTTCTTTTCCAAACGGACATTTCATGTATTTGACTTACCGGTACCGACTAAGTGGATTCCGGCATGAAGTCATCCTCGTGGTTTTGAATGATTATTTCATCTTATCTTCGTAATAATTACTTAGTTTAATAATATTTTATTTCATATATATGTGATAATTACTACTATTACCACTTAATTATCTGTATTTATCATGCAATTTTTACCTTAATTCATCAAACAATCTTGGTCAAACTCGGAAACCATGTTTTTGCCATACGATCTAAGCCATGTTCGATGGTGTCTAATATGCCACAGAGTTATTGCCATTGACTTATTAAATTGCAACATGTTAAAACCTTAGTATCTGCATTCATTAAACAATCTTAACTTAAAACAGAGACAAAATAACTGACAACAATGCCATGGATCAAGTTCCTTTATGGCTGATATTTCATAGGCAAGTCTGAAGTTGTGGTCCTTGAATTACCAAAATGTCAGCTTTCGCTATGACATATTTCCAGAATATGTATTTTTAATCATAAAAACATTCAGACATTGTTTATGGTCACATTATCTTGATTAGGTTTGCTTGTGGCTAATGTCAGGCCAGTAGGTTTTGATTTAGGCCTAAATTTGTTCTAGATTTAGGTAGCAGTGGTGTTCAGTCCACGAAGCCCATCACCTCTGTGGGTTTGGGTCCAGGTCGGGTCACTCGGACTCCTTCAAATCTGGCTTGGGCTCCTCGTTGGAACCCACGTTCGCTTCTTTATCGACCACGGGTGAATTGATTTGCAAAATTTTGTACTCTTGAATTATTAATTAGCTATTTTATTTGTTTCGTGGTGGAGACGGCACGGATCATTTGACAAAATAAAACTGCGCATTATATACAGTTGTTCAGATATTGAAAGTCAGCTTTTGCTTTTGTAACTTCAATATAGAGTATTCAAAATAATTAGACTACGCATTATTTCAATGGTCACAAAGCGGCTGATTTATACACACGAAAATGAAGTTTTCTAAGTTTAAAATCCAACGGTATAGACGGTAGTGATAACGGAATATGGGTTCCTACTAAGACTTGCATTGTAATGTTGGTGAAGAGATGAACAGCACTGATATTATGTTATGGTAATGAAAGAAAAAGAATGGGGAGGTGAAAAAGAATATAATGAAATGATGATAGAATGTTAAAAGCGATTGATCGTACAAAATACTACCAAGTAGCGCCCCGTTTCAACAGTGATGCACACTTTGATTTTAAATCGCTTGGAGTCGAAATGTAATTCTTTTTCGTGTGTAACACCAAAGTTGGACTGACATACAGCGCCACCGCTTTCTTTTTAATTGCTTAATTGGTATTGCCACATGATATAAAATGGTGTAAAACTACAAACATTGTTTGATGGGAAATAAAAATGCATTTGAGACTCTTCCCCAGTCACTGATTGGTCAATTTAAAGCAGCTAATTATAACGGGTGTTACTGATCCTCTGGTGAAATGTTCTATACCATGCCCACGTATGAACTACATAAAAGCAATTTTATTCTCTCATTTGTCCGGGCCTCAACATAATCCGACGACATTACGTAGATGAGGTATAAAATGGTACATTTACTTGTGGCGACGTGGTTGAGTGTCCGATTTGCATACACAGGTCCGGAGTTCGATTTCAGCTCGGGTCGGTAGGATTTCACCTGGTTACATTTAAATAAATTCTGTCATTGAAATATTTTTGTTTGTTTGTTTATTGGATTTAACGTCCCACCGACAGTATTTCAGTCATTTGGAGACGTATGTCTACTTGAGACAGATATAGTGCTGCCACACTGCAGTATCACGCCGTAGACATGTGGCATGATATCATACCCAGTCACATTATCCTGACACCGGGCCAACCAGTCCTGCAACTACCCTTATATGATGAGAGCCAAACAAGGGATCTATACCAGTACCAATTTTTTACGACCTTGGTATGTCACGCCTGGGGATCGAACCTCGATCACATGGTAGAAAGTAGTTCCAATATATCGCCATATTTTAAGGTAATTCATCCATCATGAAATCATAATCACAGTCTTTCACATGTTTAAATAGACTTCTGTGCAGATGCAAGCACCCATTGACTGGAGTTACAGGCGCTTTTGCTCTAAGTATATGAAGGCTTGCATTTACTATATAATTCCCACGATCATTTGACCATGACCACAATATAATGATGGATGAATTACCTTAGGTCAGGAGTGATTTTTTTTAAAGAGAATCGATGTTCGCGTCAGATCAGAAAGTAATCTTTACCCACGCTGATTGGTACAACGTGTGATTGGCACGGACTGTCATGCTTTGCAAGGAGTGTATATTTGTACTATCCAGAGTAAAAAATATAATGGTGACTCTCACACGAGGTGACCCCTAACAAAACACACACACACACACAAACAAAAACAACAACAACAAAAACAACGAACACTTCATTTATTTTAATTCAGAGTCTCTTCATACTGTGTATATGGAGTCCCAGTTTTAATTAAAATTGGATAAATGACAGGTATTTGTGCGCCACCTCGTGTCAGTCACTGGCATGAATATTGCACAGGCATTATTTTTCTCACAGCAAATAAGCATAGTGCCAAAATTTGCTTTACCTCTGCAATGTTAAAATCAATGTGCATATCTTAGTATGCATATAGAACGCCTGACTGACGCCCTTTGCTGCTTATAAATTTCAATGTCAGTGGGATTATTCCCGTAGCAGCTTGTCTTTGGTCGACCCCTAAATCCAAGATAAGAGGTTTTTAATTTGCTTTACCATTTTATTTGGTAATCTCTTAAACATTTGCGTAACAGGTTTATTATTGTAAACATTCTTATACACTAATTGCAATGCATTTTGTTAAATATATTGATTTATAAAATGGATGCATGAATGGTCTGAGAAAAAAATTGAAACGTTTGATAGTAATGAAATAATATAAAGTTACAATTTAACGATTTAAATTGACGTTAGTGTCATTTACCAGTGTTACAGTACATTTTCATAAAATATGAAACATATTAAGAGAAGATATAACAGATGTCACAGTTTAGAGTAATTTATATTTGTTTAGGTTCAACGCCCCACGGACAGTATTTTAGTCAATTGGAGACTATACCTTCTGGAGAAAGACATAATGCTGCCACATTGCAGTATCACGCCGTAGACATGTGGCATGATACAACACCAGGTAACATTATCCTGACACCAGGCAAACCAATCCTGGGACTACCCTTATATGCTGAGCGCCAAGCAAGGGAGCAATACCAGTACCATTTTTTACGACTTTGGTATGTCGTGGCCGGGGTTCGAACCAACGGCCTCCCGCTCCCGAGGAGGACGCTATAATCTCTCAGCCACCAGGGACTGTTTTAGAGTACTTTAACGTGGAAATAGTTTATAATACATAAATGTACATGTTTATAAGGATAAATGTATTGTGAGAATATTTTACAATATCCGAGTAATTCGTGTTTGTGAATATACTGCAATATTTTAGATATGTATTTTGAAATTTATTTAAAATTGTGACGTGTTGTTTTTTCTAAGTGACTTTTTAACGTTGGTTGCATTGAAACACTGTAGGACGTAAGTGACTATACTCTGTTTAACGATACGTTGGTTGCATCGGAGCATCGTAAGTAGTTATTGGCTATATACCCTGTTTAACGAAACGTTAGTTGTACTGTAAAACCTAGTATTGCCTTTTAGACCATCACTAAATAAGGAGTATGTTTCTTGGTCTCTTTCCAGTTGGTCTTTATCATCCCTTGTGCTACAGAGTCAATATAATACGGTGTAACTGATACAAATATTTAACCTGCTCGTTCATAATTACCTTTTTGTTAATAAACTTGCTTTTTTTTTCTTATTTACATACCCCAAGGCCAACATTATAATTGTAGTCAAATTTTGGATTCTAAATGCTGAAGTGTATAAAGATATTTATATATATTCATAGTAACTAGGGGATATATTCATGTTGTTGTTTTTTTCAAACAACTTCACTATATCAGTACAGTACTATTGTTTTCGCCTTTTCTTTTGTTCTCCAAGTAATATGGCTAAAACATGCAATAAATAATATTCAACAAAAAAATTAGTATTTTATTCAATGTTAGATGAATGTTTTATTTAAAACAACAAAACAATAAACCGAGAACATAAACACCAAGCAAAGTAAATGATTATATATTTTTGCAGACTGATGCTCAGTATACTTAAATAAAATATACTATGAATAGGATATTTAAAACTTAAAATACCAGAATTTCCTTTATTGCTGCGGATAACTGTTACATCTATACTCTCACCATTCGTTGTTTATCTTTTTATTTGCTAAAAGCATTGTATAATGCTTAATGTAATACAAATTTGGTATCGTATCGTAATATAGTACTCTAACAGTAAAGTAGAAAAGTTAGTTAAAAGGCGTGAATAATATAAGGTCAATGCAGTATATTCAAAAAGTAATGTAGGAAATGGATCAAAGACCCCGTTAATATTTGTATTGTGTATTTTCAACAGTTTTTATGTTGTATTTTTCAGGAAATGGATGCCCTTCGGCTGAAGGTTCTTCTGGAAATTACGAAAGAGAGTGTTCAATAGCTTTGGATTGCAGCGAGGGTCAGCTTTGTTGTTCTAATGGCTGTGGAATGGTGTGTACGGTACCAGAAAACAGAGATGGAAACATGTATAAACTGTTCAATAAATAAACTTCATAATCAAGGAATTATTACCCAAGAATGTGCAAAAAATTTAAAAATTTTAAAAATAATGATTCGTGATACTTAAGTTAAATCTAGTGACAATAAATAATTAAAAAACAAATAAAACAGTTATGTTTTATACGTATTCATTAGCTTTGACCGTCTTTGAAATCAGCACCTGCATATAGGCGTACATGAACATCCAAAATTTCATTGACGTATCACTCTGCCGTCATTGTGCTGTTTTCAATGACGCGTTTTCCACTGAGCGATAATTCCCGCCCACACCATGACTGAACCCTCGCCATAAAGATCATGCTCTGCTATACAAATTGGATCGAAACGTTCTTTTGGCATTCTCCAAACCCTAGCCTGTGGATAGAACTGGGGTCCAGTTATTCTGGGTCCACGTAACATGATCTTGTGCCAATTACAAACGCTCTTGAGCATGTTGTCGTGTCAATGAAAAGCCTATTGCATGCAGTCGTGACCTCAATCCAGCTTCATGCAACCGGTTTCTAATAGTTTGTGTACTTATACGCACACCGGCAGCCTTCTGCAAGTCGTTACTTTTGTTGCGTCGCTGAACCGGATGTGTCAAGCTTGAAGGACGATAAATCGGTCTTGATCTTGAGTCGTTGAGCGTTCCCGACCTCAGGCATGCAGATGCAATACATTTCCAGTCATTTGGAGTAGATTCCACATTCTTGAGACAACGTTTTGGTACACCCCAAGTACTTGCGCAACCTGCCGCTGTGAAAACCCAGCCTCAAGCATTCCAATGTCCATATTCATCTCATTTTCGCTTAGATGACGTCTTACTTGTAGATCTGTCATAGCTTATGTAAATCCAATCAAAGTTTGACCATAACACTAACAAATTCTTGCTACATGTACAAAAGTCCATGAAGGCAAATGGCCGTAAATAAAAAAAAATCACTGGTATGTTTTTCCCAGTGCTTCCATGTCATAGCAGTAACTGCACAACACGTTTATGAGGCCCGAATATCGGTTTATCTTTGGTAACAGTTTGATTTTATTTAGTGATAAACGAAATATCTAATGTCAAAAAGTGATCCTTAGCAAACTTGGAGTCGTATATAAAACAATGACAGTATTGTGTAGCTTATTTATTTCAAAACCTTAAACGTAAAGAAACCTTTACAACCATTTTGTTTCAACTCAAGCGTTACATGGCTTGAAAATAAAATAAAAAAAACAACAACGTAATATTTAGAAAGGTGGCGAAAAATATGAAAACATCCTTACAATCTTAATTGGATCTCAGTTACAATTTTCTACCTTTTACTGTAGTTTTCCTAAACCTCATATAAAAGCCGGATATTTTCTATTTTGATTTTTCGAATCCTTGAGCTCGTTTCAATTAACTTCGAATATGACGAAAAAAAGTGCTACACGATAAATTCATAGTTGCAAACTAATATCATCGTGATTTTCTCTTCAGGAAAATTGATGAGTTTGTAGAATGCAATGATATACATTTGTTCATATGAATTCTTATCATTGGTTAAGCTGAATCAAAAGGTGAACATGGGACTTGACCTGTATTTTGTTAAGTATTTGATTGAAACAGTCAAGGAATTATGATATTGCAAGCATGTGCTTGAAAGCTTGAAAAAAAAAACTTGGCCATAGAAAACAGTATTTCTACGGTGCGAGTTTGATTGGATATATTGCATGGTATGGGATGTCTTCGATCCATACAACCTATTGATGAAGTACCTCTTTTTCCCCCTCCTCTTCAACAATGACAAAAAGAGAAAACAGCAAAAACAAACAAATCAAAAAACAAAACAAACACAAGCAAAACACAAATCAAATTAGAACATATTTTTAGTTTATCGTCAAATTTATTCTTTTAAATTCGCACATATTTTACCTTTAAGACATAATTTGATAAAATGATTGGCCTTAATCAAGATCGGTAACCATGCTCTGATAATTCAATACATCCACGAATTGACCCAGTATTTAATTCATTTTTAGCTCGACTATTCGAAGAATAGTCAGCGTCGGCGTTGGTGAAACTCTCAAGGTTAAGGGTTTGCGTGCAAGTTTTTCTATCTTCTTATATCTCCACAACCACTTAATGTATTCACTTGAAACTTTACAAATGTATTTGGGACCATAATTGTAGCTAATTGTGAACAAGACTCATAACTCTAGCATGGATTATTACTGAATTATTCCCCTTTGTGAACTTAAAACTTCCTGGTTAAAATTATGCTTGCAAATTCAATCTCCATAAAACATCAAAGGTATTCACATGAAACTTCACATATGTCTTCAGGGTCACCACTTACCAAGACCCACAACTCTAGCATGGATTTTACTGAATTATTCCCCTCTGTGAACTTAGAAATTCCTGGTAAAGATTTAGGGTGCACATTCAATCTCGACAAACACCAAAGGTATTCACTTGAAACTTTACAAATGTATTTAGGGTTATAATTGTAGCTCACTGACCAAGACCCATAACTCTAGCATGGATGTTAACAGAATTATTTCCTTTTGTGACCATATAAAAATACACCCCAAAATATTTTAAAGTCATGTTATTGCTTTGATACTTTGTATACTTGTTCAGCAACATCAATGCAATGAGTAGAAAAGAACAGACACTATCATGGATTTTGACAGATATATGGCCCTTTAAAGATTCAGCATTACTTTTTTTATACCATAGAGCACTGAGAATAGTCGAGCGCCCCGC
>CM037786.1:59966725-60016725 GCA_021229015.1 Solen grandis | reverse complement strand
AACCATCTTGGACAACATTCAAACCAGTGGAACCTTACAACAATTTAACGTAAGTAAGAATATTAATACATTATTATTTTTTGAACATATCTATTTCCACCCTATGGTTATATAAACTATATTTACATGTGAGATATTGGTCATTTTCTGATTCTACTCATGTAGAATTTATACCAAATACACCTGTGCGAATTGGTTACTTATATATAACCGGAACAATGATTTTCTCGTTTTCAAATGTGCACTTTACATAAACTCAATAAATTATTTCTGTAATTGTACAGTTCTTGCGGTGCAAACTAATCTGAAAAATCAGGATTTTTTTAATTTACTGTTTTCATAAAAAAAGCAAATTTTAGATAAACACATAAGTTCTTTAAGAAAAAAAAACAAAACAAAAAAACTTAATTCTGACATCTCTATGATGTAACACATAAAATAATTCTGCCAACTTGATACATATCTAGAAATGAATAAACTTACTTCTCTTTGTAGGTTTTAGTAACAATACATATTCCAAAAATCTTAACTTGAACATGGACGTTTCTACTTTTGCCGAGATGAAGGGACATTTCTTCTTTTGCTTAGTTCGAGGGGTGAGAGCAAAACTATGCTAAGTGCATATAAATATATAAGCACTTAGCCTAGTTTCGCTCTCACCACTCAATTTAAATAATATGGAGGAGTTCTATTAGTAAGTTGGAGGTTTACATCTCGTCAGCCATCTATTAATCATTTCAGTGTTTAACAATACTACTTAAATGCAATGTCAGTAACATGAAGTATGGTACCACACCAAGATACTTTATCCTGACACGGGATCAAAAGCAGAAACAGAAAAGTGTCCAACAATGACATTCTTTCATTGTTGCATAAAATGAATAAATTAAATTTAACTGGTAGTCATAGCCAAATACTTTTTTTTTGATGAGGAGCGAATTTGAAATGAAATACATTCTTAAAATAAAAAAAAACACACACTTTATACAAGATTTTCGATACCTTAATTTCTAGCCATCAAACCATATATATATAAATATAAATAATATAATATATATTATTTTACATTCGATATTGACCGTCCCCGGTGACTGAGTGGTTAGAGCGTCCGCCCGGGAGTGGGAGGTCGTGGGTTCGATCCCCGGCCGTAACATACCAAAGTCATAAAAAAATGTTACTGTTATAGCTCCCTTGCTTGGCACTCAGCATATAAGGGTAGTTGCAGGACTGGTTGGCCCGGATAATGTCAGGATAATGTGACTGGGTGTGGTATCACGTGGTGATACTGCAGTGTGGTAGCACTATATCTGTCTCAAGTAGACATCGTCTCCAAATGACTGAAATACTGTCGGTGGGACGTTAAACCCAACAAACAAACAAACATTCGATATGAAGATGATAATGATATTAAAGATGTTGATTTAACTTTGAACAGGACAGAGAAACCGACAAACGGAACAGAGACCAACCTGCCCCAACAAGGAACTGATGAGGCAGCAAACCGTATGAAATTAATTTAATATTTTTCACCTACGTTTTAGTTTTACTTGGACCATAATTCATAACTAAAATGTACAAGGAATATTGGACTATTGTGCATTTAAACCAGGTTTATCAAAGTAAAGGAGAAAGAGATCATTGACATCATAATTTCATACAAGATGCGCGCAAGAGACAGAATGTATCTGTCACGTAAAAAAAATCAAAAACAAAGTTGATCGTTAAGCCAAACAAAGCTTATATTACCTGTTCATGCTCTCAAGAAGTATTTTTGTTTTATACAACTTATTACAAAGAACTACCGCTTACTCCCTATTACAATAACGGACTAGTCCCTGGTGGCCTTGTGGTTAGAGCGTCCACCTTGGGAGTTGGAGGTCGTGGGTTTGACATACCAAAATAAAAAATGGTACTGGTATTGCTCCCTTGGTGCTCAGCATATAAGGTTAGTTTCATGACTGGTTGGCCACATGTCAGGATAATGTGACTGGGTGTGGTATCAGGCCACATGTCTACGGCATTATACTTGTAATAGAATGTGGCAGCACTATATATATCTCAAGTGACTGAAATAAAAAAAAAAACTGAAAAATTAATACTGTCAGTTGGTTGTTAAACCCAGTGAACAAACAATCAATATTATACTTATAGTTAAAAAATAGGTATATTGTAAAAGTTGAAAAACGCTTTATATTTTGGGTATGTCAGATATTATTTGTGATATTTGTTTATCAGCTTATCCAAATTGTATCGATATATTTTCAGTTATTCTGGAAATTGCAATGATCGCTGTGGGTGCAGCAATAGTCATCGTGATCATCGTAATCATCATCATCTTGTGTTGGAGAAGGTATATCGCAATATATTCAGTAACCATGCAAAAATTACTTTCTTTGTTGTGACTCCTATTATACAGGACTTAACAAATTATTCATGGCCTAAGGCATACAAATAAGTAACTTTTATACCATTTCATATTTGTGTCACCTGCTTTAAGCAGAAGTGACACATAGGGATCACTTCTGCCATCTGTCTGTCCGTCTGTCCATCTGTCTGTCCATTTGACTTTTTATGTCACGCTTCAGCAGGTGACACACATGTTCCAAAGAAAACTCTTGTGTTATTTTCATTATTTTTAATTAAATGAGTGTGATTCTTTATCTCCTTGTCACTGTGGCTACTCTGTTCTGACGGCTTGCATTCCATAATCAATATTAAGCGCTGAGGAATATTTAAACTATGTAATAAAGCAAGAAAATATTCAACAAATCTTCTTATATTCAATTTTATGAATATTCGAGTACAAATTTGTGACTTCAGTTGCTGAACTTTTAGTGTATCTTTGTCATGCGGTCTGTGTCGAATCTTAGAAACAATATAATGCATTAGAGGACAGAGATGACCCAGGCTCGAATTCCTCCAACAATACTTTAAACAAAATAGATAAACATTCCACCATTTCTGTTTTATAAAATATTTAAGTAAATGACACAGCCGAAATCAATTATTACCTTTAAAACTAAAAATATTGTTTAAAAAATAAGAAATAAGAATAATGAAACTCGCCACTAAGTATTTAAGTATTAGTTTGGACTAAGAGTTGTTGGTGGAATTCTACCCTGTTCAGACAGATCCTTCCAGAGGTTGCCTGGTCTTAGTTTACCCTATTTGCCAAGACTTCAAAATTTCAAAATACTTCTGTTTGAAGCAAAGGGTTAAGTTAATGACCAAGTTTAATTACCATACTGACCAACTATGCTATTTTAAAAAAATTTAAATATTAGGTATGTTTTTAGGGAAACAAGAATGATAAAGTATTGAAATCTTACTTAGTGATTAGTAAGACTGGGGGAGTTGGAGTCAGGTTACAATCCAAGCTTATCCGATGTGGTATTATAAACACAGTAAAATGGGAAAATCCGATATTGATGGTGGGAAAACTGTTGGATAAAAACAGGGAGCTTTTCATAGGGACGGGGAGATAACTCTTGTTGCTAAATCCTGTGTATTTCTCTCCTTTCAAGACTCAAAAGCCACATAAATACCCGAAGAAGGATCCATTCAAACAGTTACATTTTTATGCCTTATAACATATATAAAACAGTAATCTAATAAATACACAATTTATGTTTCTTCTATTGATCTCTTAAATTGTATTATTAACAAAATGCTAAAATTTATTTCCCAAAATATGTAGCTTTGGATAATTGTAATGATAAGGTAACTGAAAATAATAAACATGCAATTTTTAGGTACTCAAAACTTAAAGAAAAGAAGAAATACCGCCAAGAAATTACACCAAGGTTTCAGAAACATCCAAATGCTTATACAGCAGTGCCCGAGGCGGAAAAAGAACCGGATCCAAATGGTGAACCAGTCTACTTTGAAATCTGTGATGACAACGCCAATCCCACTAGTGACAAAGAAGTAGAAGTAGATGTCACTAGCCAGCTGTTGCCAGATACCCAGGAAAATATTAATGCAAATATGGACAACTCACAAAGTGTTAAAGAACCAGTGACCATGAAAGTAAGTTACGTCATACCACATGATTCTGTTAAACAGAAAGATGAGAAAGTGAATGAAACTGCAATTAAAGAAAATGAAGAAGAGGAAACATATTTTACGAAACTAAACACTGGGTACATGTTTCCGTATGACACTCTGCGTAATGTTGATAAAAACGAACAAAGCAGTTCACAAAATGTGCCCGAAAATGGCTGAGAAAGCAACATGGGAAAGCGCATCTGAAATCCAATCTTAGGGAACAAACTTTATAAGCATTGAAATCTCTCTCTCCTGCGGGAGCAGCTTGTTATAAAAAATATTAGAATGATGAAGTCTGATGTGTTGCATAATAAGAGAATATACTCAAGTGTTATATGATATTAATAGGAGTGGCATTTAAATCCCAGGAAAATCCCAGGAAGATATTAAGAGTTAATGTGTCTAAAGTATAATAGAATTTATGTTCCTAAAGTATATTAGAATTAACGTGTCTAACGCATATTTTTATCAAAGTATCTAAACATGTCATGTGTCTTAGGCATATAAGAATTAGTGTGTCTTAACATATTAGAATTATTGTGTCACAAGCATATTAATATCTGTGTGTCTAAACACATAAGAATTAAGACTTGACTTGACTATTTTAGTTTACCGTCGCTTCGATAGCATTTAAGTCATATAGCGACGTCAAGCTAATTACAGGTGGAGGAAGACCCTGAATGCACGGAGGCATCCGGGTAGAACCACCGACCTACTGCAAGCCAGCTGGAAGGCTTCCTCACATGAAAATCCGGATGACCCTGCTGGGATTCGAACCCACGTGGTGAGGGGCTGAGTGAGTGTTAAAGTCATTGACTTTACCCTCTCGGCCAAGGAGGCCCCTACATAAGAAATAATTTGTCTAAAACATATTGAAGAATTGTCTAAACATATTAGAATTTGTGTTTCTAAAGCATAGTGTAATTGATGTGTCTTGAGTATATAAAAATAAGGTGTCTTAAACATATTATAATTGATATGTCTAAAATATATTTGAATATATTTTTCAAAAGCATAATAGAATCTATTTTTCAAAGTGTTATATTGATATTATCATTGTTCAAAGCCCGTAGAATAAGTTATTTATATGACACTGTGCTTGTTATCATTTAGCCGGAAAAAGCAACACTCACATTATTTATCCCACATTAATGTATGGAATTATATTTTGACTAATGAGATTGCAGCATTTTTCAAAATTTTCAATCGGTTTAACTCGTTAAACCACTTGGTTTAATGGGTAACCTAGTATATACGACCAATCTTTGTGTGCATGCCTGCAGAGTTGGACTTTCATAGTTACGTCAAAACATAATTCCATACATTAAGTAGGTTAATGTTTGTTATCGAGGGTTTAACAAATTAAACTGCTCAAGCTCGGCTGAGCTTGAGCGGTTTAATTTGTTAAACCCTCGATAACAAACATTAACCTATACATATAGTTAGGATTATGTTTTGTTTTCTCCTTCATAAAACTGTTGTGTATATAACCAAAGATTCATACTATTTATACATAGTAAAGAACACCTGTTTCACATGCAATGCTTTTGTTTACTAATATATACAGAAGGGAAAAATAAAGGCAGGGTAACAAAACTGTAATATTTATTTGTCAAATAAAAGAAAATACCCATCTTGCTTTGTTGTTAACCACACATACTACCTTAGTGTATTGAAAGGGGTCATTCTCAGAGATTATATTGTCTTTTCAACATGATAAATACTGTTTGATGCATTCCACCGAACTGACACAAAAGTTTACCCAGCATTTCTTTATCCTTTGAATAGACATTGTGTTTCTTTTTTGTCTCATGTTACTTTATTGTGGTTAGAGGTCCAAATACAACTTCCTTCAGGAAACCTGGTTTAAGCACCCCAGCCAGTCCCTTTGCAGACTAATCGTTTGCAAGAAGGTGACTGTTGGTATTTCTTTACTTAATGTAATGTCCTGTCTCCATGTTTTTGTCCAGTTACTCGCACCTTCTTCTGATGTTAATTCATGCTTAATATATATGAGATTTCTTATAGGACCCTTTTGTCCTTCCATATTTAGAATAATTTAAATGAATAAAGAACTGTCAGCCTAAAATCTAGATTAAACCTGAATGTCTGTCTTTAATACTATTTAGACACTTTTAAGGAAAGAAAAATTACTAAAATCACCAAAACACCCAACGTTTTGTTTTTAACGTTGCTTGTTTCACTGTTATATGATACAATTCTGCATTTGTTGTCATGACCTTCAAATTGTCAACTATGGATGGGCAAAGTGGTTGATAAACATGATGATGGATACTAAATTTATATAATGAAAATGATAGACAAAATACCTTAATTTAAGAATGAGATCTGAAACATTTTTGTAAACTTCAAAACTGAAACCTTTGTTTCTTTTTTATCAAAGTCAAAATTGCTCGGCGATGATTCGTTGTTGTTGTTAAAAAACTGTGCTGCATCCCAACCTCTTGATATTGTAGTGGTGTTTGTATGATAAAAGCTTTAAAAGTTCTGCATATAAATTCATATTATCATTTTATTTCACAAACCATTATGATTTAACCCTTTCCCTCATAGAGGAAACCATGAAAAGACCTATGCGGACAGCATAAAACCAGATCAGCCTGCGAGTAACTCACAGGCTGATCAGGTTTTATGCTGTTCGCTGCTCCTCAGTGGTCTGGAAATGAGGATTTTGTAATTAAATTTGGTAAGGTTTAACTGTGGTTTTCTGCAGATCAGGCTTTATGTGGTACCTATTGAGTGCATCAAAATGAGTCTATATGAGGGAAAGGGTTAAGAACATATGGGTGAGTTTGAGACGTGTTGTCATGAGACACGTTGTCATCATATCATAAGAAATCTTATCAAATTGTTCATAAAATAGTAAGATTCGCTTTCAAAGCAATGTCAGAACATGTTTGCATCAATTTAGTAAAAGTTTTGCGCTTCTTTCAATTGTTGCTGTTGTTTTTCAGCTAAGTGGTTTAGGCTCTCTACTTAAGATTTTTCGTTCAGGGACTTGAAACTATATAATACAGATAAAGTGCTGGCTCATGACGGAATCCCATTGTAACCAATTGAAATTATATCTCACCAAGCAAACAAGTTCCGTAATCACCTGTCATGTGATGGATCTGTAATCTTATAACATTTGTTTCATTACTTCAAGCGACTGCCCTCTTCTATCTACGTTAGATTTTTTAAAAGGATAAAAGATATGTTAAACGAGTATTCACTAATAATTTGAACCAAGTGGATTTCATATATCAATTTAGAAAAAAAATCCATATTTTGTGTTCTTTTGTATTTATTTTATCATCTTAAATATATCAAAAAACGTTTTAATTAAGTTTAGGTCATACACTATACTTTTTCAACTCGTTAAGCCAATTCAAGGGATGTACATTTTGTTACTCGTAACTAAAATTCGATATATCAATATGCTGGTGTTTACGATGGCTAAAATGCTTTTCTTCATTATAGATTTATTTTGTCATTGTGTTATGTATTTCAGTATTTATGCTGTATATATTTTCCTCATACACTTGTCCAGTATTTGCTTTAATCTCTTATGCAGTCTTAACATTTCTTATACATTCTAAAGCATTTACTGAAAGAAACTTTGTTTTTGATAGTATTAAAATTATTCTACAAAACTGCTTTGAAAGAAATAATATGTAACTAAATTTGAATTAATTTTTGGATGTATTCGGAGAGAATTAGCAGTTTCTATTTTCAGGGTTATACTCTATGACTGACGATTGATAATTGATACATGTATACTACCTGCTTGTTTTATTTACATTCAGTTTTTACCTTTCATATTCCACATTTATTTGGCGATCACGGTCCCAGTAGTAATGATAATAATAAAAATAGCGTCTGCACCTTTTCTAGGAGGTTGTGGGTTCGATTCCCGGCCACCACATAACATACAATTGCTTAGAAGGTACATGTACCTGAGTTTGTGTTTGGCACTCAGCAAAAACGGGTAGTTCAAGGACTGGTTGGCAAAATGTCAGGATAATGTGACTGGGCATGGTATCTTGCCAGTTGCCCATTTAAGCATTACACTGAGGCAGCACTCAAGGCAATTTACTCCAATAAATATTGTCGATGGGATTTTAAATCAAAGCAAGCATACAAACATTAATATGAGCCTCAGTATTTAATGCAATTTTGTTATTGACATAAACATCTCTTTAGTGTGAATATTTATAATTCTTATATTTTTTCCTGATGAAACTATAGCGTCATAAATTCAATATTTTAACATACCTTTACTTACAACAATGTGTTTCATCAACATCACAGATGATTTAAGACAATCGTAAAACTATCTCTAACCATTAGAACATAATAATTACTTAGCCGAATTTAATTTCTTTTGATTTTTTTTTTTGTGTATTATATATATATCAGAACACATTCAGACCGCTGACCGAGATCAAAGCACTATCGGCGTAATGTCTTGCTTTGTGTGTACACGGGTTTGACCCGTGTATACATATACTGTAAAATTATTATCCGTGGACTAATCCTTAAAAAATGAAATGATTAAAAAATCACAAGGCTCAAAATAAAAAAAACAAGGATAACTTCTCTTGTTGATTTAGAATTTAGGCACGATTGATAGTCACCCGTTATTCTATTGCAATTTTACTATATACAGATGTGTTTGTTTTATTTCACTCATTTCATATTTATAGTATCAATCAGTTATCTCATTCAGGTTTAAATGGTGAAAAGATTTTACATAACATGTATAAAGAAATGTTGTTATTACTTGCTTTGCTTGTTCATTGGTTCGTTCATTGGTTCATATTTTAATAAAAACGTTTTCCTTTACTTTAAACATTGTTATTATTTGGAGCCATTTTTTATTATATATAATTTATAAACCTTTGCATATAAGGCAAAAACAAGTTCCGTTTCTGGTCTCCAGCCAGAAAAAAGGGGGTAGGTAGGTCGAGATAAGTTTTTCTCCTGCAAATGATGCGAAAAGTAAAAAAAGTAAAGGAAATACTTTTTAAAGGCGGGCTTGTAATAAAAACCTTAGGACCGGCCGTGAAACAAGAGGGTCGGTCGGGAGACCAGAAACGGAACAATTTCTTTTTTTGCCTAGAAAGCAAGCACAAATAAATACGAGCGCAATGGTACACCTAGATTGCTCTCTTACTCGTCTGTTTCAAAGATGAACAAGACATTATGATAGGGGATCATAGAAGATCATTTGTACAAATTACCATTTATTAAGTAAATATCAAATATTGATCTCTTATGTATGATTTTACGACCGTAGCACCAGGAAAAAAGAAATGTGACCTTAAGCTTGATTTTGGTAACAAGCAAAACAGAACAGGGTTAAAATTATCACTAGGACAAACCTTGCTTAGCGTATCGCATTTTTTATATGTTAGGACATATATAATGTATATTGACCGGAGGCCTTTTGTAAAATGGAAATATTAAACTTGATATTATACATGGTAAAAATATTTGTTAGATATTGCTTTTCGAAAATAAAAGCAAACAACGATACAGAAAACCCAAAACAAAGACAAACAAACAGAAAGTTATGTTTTAAAGTTTTGATTATATATGAGATACTTTACCACACATAAGTACTATAGTATAAGGATAGAAACGAGATTTTTTTTTCAAATAGTGTTAATATCAATCATGTACACTTGGAATTTGATGTATAAACTTCAAAACCATAAGTATTCTTCTACAAGGCTTATGCTGCATTTTACAATGTTTGAACCCGAATAGCAAGACAGATCTTAAACTATTGATTACACAATATATGCCTTGCATTAATTGATCTACAGAGTTCAACCTTTTCAGGTACTGGTTTACAAGTATTAGGGTTCTACTAACGGTCATAAGCAACATATCTACACGAAATCGGAGACGTGTCATTTCGAGCTGAAGCTTTTAGGTGGACAAAGATTGGTCTTTTAATAGACCTTCCGATCGACATTTGCAACGCAATATACCCATTCTCATAAAAACGAATACTAACTTTACATATGTTTTTCACCAATACGCTAATTGTTTTCTTTTATTGTCGATTGTTGAAATCACCTAGGGTTCACAATCTACAACGAAGATGCGTCTCTTTTATTGTCCATACTTGCACTCTAAAACTTTAACAGCCCTTGTTTTTTCTTCAGCCATGTCGTAATCTCCTTGCGAAATAAAAATCTTTTCTCTATCAACTGAAAAGGCCATTGCTACTGGCTTCTCAAATCCGCCAACAAATACTGAGACCATCGCTTTTCCATCTTCATAAAGGTAGAATAAACTGCTGTTCTCCCAGTCGCAAACCAACACGCATTCATTTAAAATTACAACACCCGTCGGCATAAACTGTGACTTTGATTTTATCCTTTGGTGCCACAAAGGCAGTCCTTCAAAGCTTACACAACAAACGCCTTTTTCTCCTGACAAAACAATGATCCCTCTCTCTGTGTCAACGTCGAGAAATTTCTGGGAACCTGGTGACATTCCGGTGCGAATGAGTTTATATTCTCTTCCCTTAAGGTCAAGTACATGGATATCCGCGTCTGAACATAAACAATAAAGTCTATAATCGTAATACTTAATGTCAAACAGCATAGACGCCTGCATTACATTGAGTTCCTTTTCATTAAGGCGTTCCAGGTCTACATCAGCCTTCACGAGGGTTATTTTCCTCTCATAGTGTAATGTAATAGCAACAGCGCTTTCTGATACTGCCGTCACAGACCAGGGATGGGGGCATTCTAATTGAGCCATTTGCTTCTTATCAGGGCTGTACAACTGAACAGAATCATGTACACTGTCACATATTACGAGGTTACCATTTGCTAAAGTTGCAATTCCGGAAATGTAGCAAGGAGTGGCATGCTTTTTGGTCGTTAGCGTTTCGATGTATTTTATTGTAGGTTTTTCAACTGTTTCTTCCGTCTTTGTCGTACTTGGAATTTGAGTCTCTTCGCTTTGTAGCCTTTTTAAAAGTGGGGCAGACTTTGATCGAACGGCTAACGTGGCTTGCAAGCCAGCGACAGGCAATAGTTGGTTGCTGTCTTCTGACGAGTCGTCCACCGTTGATTTGCTGTTTTCATGTCCTAAAGAAACTTTTCTGTTTATGATCAATTTCGATGTCCTTGTTTCTTGTTTTGGAGTGACAGGTGTTGCGGAATCTCTCATAATAGACGTCTTCGAATTTGATCTGGATAGATTAATGAGCTTTGAAGAATCGGACCTCATAAAAGTTGTTCTAAGTGGGTCTTTGTTCCTCATTGTAATGTTACCATCACCTGGTGCAAGTACATCCTCTGCTTCTTTGGAATTTTCTATCTCTTTCATGGGCATCAATTTCGTATCACCCATCGAAAATGTTTCGACATTACGAAACAAGAATGCTAACAAAGGGTGCAAAATAAATTGCAACTCTTTGTGAACAGCATTGCTTTTAATACTATCAATGAAATCTTTCACAGTCTCGCATTTTTCTTTCCCCTCTTTCAATGGCTTTAAAAAGGTGTTTGAAGTCTTTGTCTTTACATATTCCTCCATTTCCTCTATACTGAAAGTTTTAAACATAATATCAAACATAGGTTACATAAACATAATATCAAACATAGGTTACATAAACATAATATCAAACATAGGTTACATAAACATAATATCAAACATACCGTTATATTATTATGTTACCAATACCGCAATTAATACGTTTTTGAATTTCGGAATTCTAAACACAAACAATATGCACTTTAGCAGTTATACCGCAAAGCACATTTGTTATAATGCAGATAATTGTGCACTTAAATATGTGTATGATATGTAATATTAATTTACAAATATAGAGAACTTGATTTAATGTATGCGTATTGTTTATTTAAACAAATTACCTTTTATATTCTTCCTCAAGAGTCATAATTTCTTCGTTCAGTCGCATACGTTCCGCATAAGCCACATCAATGCAAGTCTTATTGACAGCTCCGTAAATCTTCTTCAGCATTTCCTGCAGACCCTTCAATATTTTATTAATATCCCCACGAACATTCTTTTCCGAGTCAGCAATCCTTGCCTTCCGAATTGAAGCATCTTGAATGCAGTCTTGAAGCTCATGCTTCACTGTAATGAGATCTGCGATAACATCTTTCTTGGCAGCTTTGGCGTCACTAAACATACCGTTACCTGCCATGGTGATTTAAGTCCAGTGTCTCTCACGAAGTCTCACCTTAAGTACCAAGCTATTTATTATTATGACAGTGGTACAAGTATAATAATACCTTAAACATGATATACATATAGGCTATATTGATGCAAATACTCTATTTAAGAAAGTAATGAGCGTATAGAAACAAAATGTTCCGTAAAGGTAACTTGTGCATGTATAGGATCTTTCAATATATCGCATTGATTATATACTGTGTTTATCTGGTCTACCGACCACGTTGTGTTGGTTTTCCGGAGAATACACAAAGACAATAACTGGGTTCTGTATTTGTCTAATAATTGAGAGCGAATATCTGCTTACATGTATACAGACACAACCGTTTACTTCGATAAAATTAGGCAAATTGTGCTAAGATTATATGTTAAATTTCACATTATTGTATTACACTGTTAAAAGACATGGAATTCAACGAATATAAGTAAGCAAACGAGCTTACACATACACTGATATATCGTGTATGCATTCTTTTGAATCAAGCTGGTCAACTATATTACTTGTAAAATCAATGTCTGATAAAAAAAAAAAATTCCCTTATATTTAATTAGACATCAGCGCCAATTAATTTTTTTTTAATTTATTCATTAGATATTAATAGCAGTACTAGTAGTCTATATTTTAATACACCAAATGGTAGAGAAATGTTTATAAAACAAATAGACATGACATGCTAATGTATATACAGTGGAACCTTTCTACACCGCATCATCTGTAAACTGGAATACCCTCTCAAATACACATTACCATATCTAATTATGTTACAGTCATCATTCGAATCATCAAATTGAAATACTCTAGAAATGAACAATATTTGTGAAAATAGTGTTATTTTATATTGCTAATTTCCTAGAAAGACATGATCTATTGCTTGCAGACAAAGAAATGTGCCGCATTATAAACAAGTCACCTGCTAACGTAAAGTAATCCAATGGCAGTAATTGTCAACTTACAGTTTGCTGACAGTCCCCGTGCGGTGCTTCTACATTGGTGATAAAACTGTAGATCTATGTCCATTTTGGAACACCAAATTCTCAGTATGTTTGGGTTGTTCATATTACATTCTGATGGTATGTTGTTTTTTCTGAAGTAATATTGCTGGTTGCCTATTTTTTGTCTTTATACAGACCAAAGCTTTGACGTAGATTCATTACTGATATCACTATGTCTAAACAGGATAAGAAATGTCTTGGTGGATCGTTTGAGTAGCTACAAGTGATGAATCTGATGGAAATCAGACACATGCAATCTGTAGGGCTACCAGAGTTTCTTCATGAAAACCAGTGAATATGTTTCTGTACGGATTGACATTTGTCCAGCAGTTTGGTGTTCATCTTGTAATGTGAAAGTTATATGTTCTTTTGTGAAGTTTCAAACCGATTCACCGAATGTGCACAGAACAAATATTCAAAAGATGAGGCAAATCTATTGTCACAGTTCAGGATTCTGTATAACAGAAAGTATCACTACTTTGTTTGTATCAGATTCAAACTTCTCAGGGGAAACAAATGAGGAAATGACATTGCTTCTCTATGTTTGTCAGTATCGATTAACTGGCTTTTTCCCTTTTCCCGGGAGCAAGAGGTAGGAGGAAGTCAGTATCTGATGCCATGTCTTTGTGTTGAATACATGCATTTTATGGTGTTGTGATATGGTCTTCAATATCATTTTCAACATTTTCATCTTCATCACATTTATAACAGTCGTCAAGTTCAGAATCTGATACTGTTATAGCTCTCTTGCTTGGCGCTCAGCATATAAGGGTAGTTGCAGGACTGGTTGGCCCGGTGTCAGGATTATGTGACTGAAATCTGGGTGTTGTTTCATGCCACATGTCTACGGCGTGATACTGCAGTGTGGCAGAACTATATCTGTCTCAAGTAGACATTGTCTCCAAATGACTGAAATACTGTTGTTGGGACATTAAACCCCCAAAACAGATTCTGAACTTTGTGTACATGCCGTTACAAATCGAAACTGTAAAAACAGGAAGAAGAAGTCACGTGAAATATTTGTTCAAAGGAGGATAACCTCACAGAATTTAGTATGTAAATCGTGTATGAATTGTCGTTCTTGACAACACTTGTACCTTATCTTGAAACGGCAATATTAAAAGTTTTAAGCTGTTTATTCTACTCGACTGAGAATCAAGATTATACACTGTATCACTCTTGATGATTTTGGGTTGGACCAGTACTTTGCCAATGTTAAGGCGTTTAACGGTACTCGCCCTTACCAGAAATCGAACCGGCAATCTTCAGATACGTAGTCAAGGAATACTGATACTGGGCTTAACTTCGTGTTATGAATTAACTTCAATTGATAAACACTCGAACGTGAAATCTAACAGATGAAACAGCAATTACTGTTTGTCCCATTCGGAATTCGATCTGTATAAAAAGTTACTTTCCATTAGTTGCTCAATAATCCTTAATCAATTTGACAAGTATTTAAAATTAATCATTTTTATTTCACTTATTTAAATGCATTAACTGCAGTTAACATCTTTGTTGGCTTTACCTACCACCGACATTATATCAGTCATTTAGATACTATATCTACATGAGATAGATATAGTGTTGCCACACTGCAGTATCACGCCGTAGACATGTGGAATGATACCACACCCAGTCACATTATCCTGACACCGGGCTAATCAGCTAATCAGCAAAGCTAGAAGTCACAAGAACCATTTTTAACGATTTTGGTATGTCGGTGTCAGGGATTGAACCCACGACCTCCTGATCCGAGGCGGACGCTCTAACCACTCGGCCAGCGAGGACGGTTTAGCATCTACGGTCATCTAATCATTCAAAACAATTGACTTACCATATAAAGCGTGTATACCAGAAGAATGAAATATTTGGTCCAAGATATGCTACATTTTCGATTCAATCCGCAAAACACGCATGCTTTATTAATAAAGTAAATATTAACTACAAATGGGCTTAACAATACTTATTTCTATAAAAAGGGAATATATAAAACACCTTTACTGGTCGCAAGCTAAAAAATAGAAATACAATCAAAAGTCATATTGTTGTGCTATCATAATACGTAGAAATGAATCCTATGCAAACGTAAGATTTCTGAATCATTCTTTATCGCTCTTTGTACTGATTTGGTGTCGAATAGCGGCTGAAATCTATAGCCAGTTCAAGTTTTCTCTCATTTCGCCGATTAAGCATTTTTCTTCGTTATCAGCCAAGCCCTCTAGTGAATAACCAGCGCTAAATAATAGCTCATTGTGGAAATCTGCTTCTAAAGTGCTGCCGTCTCTCTCGAACCTTTTGTAAATTTGTTTTACTGGATTAATGACCAAATTACTTGTCTATATTTCTAAAGCCATTAGCACTTTTTACTGAGAGACCATTGTCTGGTACCTTACTTTCACTTAAATCCGCGGATAATCAGTGATTTTAATAGTCAATTAATGAAGCGTGTGTCATTTGTCAAGAAGATTTTCTTCTATTGCATAGATTGACACTCGCTGTTCCAGAGTTATATCAATAGAATCAGCAGCAAGGTCACGAACTTCATTCACGTTACCGTTTACTTTGGCTGTCTTTTTTGCCATGTTTACATGTCAAAAACCTCTGAATGAATCAAGTAGTTGTTTCAATGAAGTAGGAAATAAACAGTGTTGTGACGATTTCGGCGAATAATTTTGTTTACTCGCTAGATAAGACTGTGGATAAATAGTGCTCAATTTAAAAATGAAATTAAGTTACGCTGGCCTCTTCAAGACAGACAAGGAACTTTTATGTCAAGATGGAAAGTCTTTTGGGTTACCTTATGAATGGTTAATGGTTGGGACAATCTTTCATTGATGTTTCCTCTTCAAAAAGACATTAAGACAGTGTTTCTATTACTATGGTGTACAATTAGGAGTCTTATTTGGCAATAGAACGCTTAATTAAACCTTTGTTGAAACCGCAAATATTATATACACTGTCATCCATATTTGGTATCACTAATGATATACTAACACAGTTTTGAAAATGTTTTGGCCATTCAGTATTTTTGTATTATGAAATATGTAAATAGGGGAAATGATATTGACAAAAGTTTGAAAGGATATGGCCGAATTCCAATAAACCATTAAGGAGAACATTGGCTCTTTGTCGATGGCCTTTGTGCCAAAGAGTCTTTAAATATAAATACGTTTGACATTTGAACAGATGTTTGGATAAAATAAATTACAGAAATACACACTGTCAATTTTAATCATTTTAATTAATATTATAGTAGTTAAATAGCATTTACTAGTAAAAGGCTCTTTATTCTCTTTTGTATAAGACAAAGCTATTTTATATCTCTCTCTTGCCACATATTAATGGCGTAATAACCTGCAGTGATGGGGCATCATTTCTTTCAAAAGTAGATCTTTTCTTCAAATGACTGAACTTTTCTGTTGATGAGACCAAAACAAACGCACAAACAAAAATATGTCATGGGACAATATAAAAAATAGGTGTAAAGAAATTCCCTCAATCGAAGACCAGCTAAAACCTTTTAATCCAAAAGGCTCAAGTTGTTGTATTTCAGAAATTCTTCACATCGACATTGTGTACTCTACGTACACTTCTCTCAGACTGGAATGTTTCACCTGTTAGTGATTTGGCTACTGATGTCTTTGTACGTTTGTCACCATAAACCCTCTTGTCGTTAAACAGATAATCAGAGGCATTTGAGAAGATAAAACATTTTACATACGTTTTCCCCCACAAAATAAATACCTAAGGCGTGTGCATTTGTAACTGTCTGTGGGATTACGCCCTGGGATATTAACAATAAGTGGGTGGAGTGCGGATAAATATCTTACCAAAAACTCACCGTTTAAGCACTGGTTTGACCATTTGGAATTTTCAAGGCCATGTGCTCTGGAATGCGGCACTAGATTTAGCAAGATCATAAATAAGATAACAGTAGCATATGGACAACAAGTTGTAAATCCATCACATTCTATTGGAAATTCACTCTTGTTTGATTAGCAATATCCGGTAAATCTACTTTCTCCGAGTTGAGTCTTGATTTAAGCCTCAACTCGTGATAAATGTTCGAAGTTTCGACCGTTAAATCTTAGAATAATGGATAACAATTCGCTCTATGAAGGACATAATAAAACGGCTTTATATACTAACTGTTTAGGAAAGGCGTGTAAAACTGGGCGCTATGGACAGGTGTGCGAATCACAATTCAGTTGAGTTTGTTATAAAACCGGAAGTGACATTTATGTTTCAATCCAACATTTTTTCATTAAACACTTTTGAGAGTACAGCAGCAAATGAGTCCAGACACAAAAGCTTTTCATTGTTTATCTTTCTTTTTCTCTCTCTTTTATTGTTTGCAGGTGGAAGAGGTCCATGTGGTTTGTAATTTTCTTAACGGAATCACTTTTTTTATTTATTTATTTTTTAAATTATGAAAACGGATGCCAATTCTGTACTTGCATTAGTTGATTTCAATAACAGATACGCAATTCGTGTTTCATAAACATTGAAAGGCCACTCCCGTTAGATTTTTTACTTACTTGGGGAGAAGCCAATATTGAAGACTTGGGAGAAAGGTATGCCACAGCCCTGGGCTGTCACGATGTTTTACGTTTATTGATCAGAACTACGTTAGCCTTATCTTGTCTCCATCGTTGGCGGACTAGTATTGGCAGAGAAATCAACTAACAGACGCACGTCCTTTTCTGGGGACCGAAAACTGTCAAATTGTTGACACATTTTATCGACTTCGCGTCAACCAGGGACCAAATCAATGATACAAGAGACGGAATGCCATCCCGTGATGGGGCCGGCACTCTTAGCTCTCCACAGGCCTGACGATACGCACGTGATAGGCACTAAGCACCGTGTCATCCTTCATTTAACACTGGCTGTCCCCCTTCAGTTTTGGCAGTTTACTCTGGGGTTATCACAAGCTATAAATCATTTTCAGCGATATTCTGATTTTTTACAATCAGCAAAATTACTGAAATTTTAATTTAAAAAAAAATCATATCCAATCAATCATACACAATTTTTAATCATTTTAAATGGAATTTTTCGTCAATTAAAGATCTAGAACCCTCTGACCCACTGACCCATATAATACATGTTATTGTCGATATATTCATACAGTAAGTTTCTCATAACTTCGAGAATCTGGAAATATTTGAGTTTTTCTTCATTTTTTTAGGGATAATTACGTGAAACTCGAGCCAGGACTCTCAATATCAATCATCTTTCATATCTGTGTACAAAATTACGATCGACCATATTCCCATATTCTAAATGGTGGAGTCTAGTTTGTTAAACACCAAACCCATTGACGTAATACTATGTTGTTTCTTTTTTTTCTTGTTTTTTTTGTTGTTGTTGTTTTTTTTGTTGTTTTTTTTTGGGGGGGGGGGGGGGGGGGAAAAAAAACAAACAAACAAAAATCAAATACCATATATATATCGCTTAGATTTTAATTTACTTTCTACTTGTTATTTTTCGTTATCATTAAAATTCGTTTTAAAGACAATTTCGAAAAGAAAACTATTCAACCTTACCGATAAATATATTGCCTAAGGTTAAAACCGTTTGGAAAACATGTTCATTTACATTATTAAACTTAATTTTGTTATACATTGCAAACCAAGTATGTTTTACAAGAATGTACTTGCTTATTCTGGGTTTAAGGTGCGCTGATGCTATTCAGTTAAATGAATATTTTTGTCTATATCAGACAGATGAAGTTCTGCGATACTATGATTTCACATCGTAAACCAAACTCCGTGCACCGGTTACGTAACGCTACGCTACTTTAATCACTGCCACCACACAGGTCACGTGATGATAATTGAATTCATGTGACCAACACTTATGATTTAATAAATTAACGTTATTGGATTATATATTTTTACTTTTCTCACAATCATGAATGTAATTTCCGTGAAATATAACGAAACTGATACGATATATTCAAAACTAAAGTCAAAAGTGATAAAAGTAAATCCGGACAATATCAGCCGAATCTACTTGTGGTGGCAGTGGTTATCGACAATTGTAAGGAGACGTAACTAATGCGGCAGAGTTTGACCGTAAACAGGTGGCATAATACCACATTAACCTGGCACCGGGACAACCTATATTGCTACCTTATATGCTAATTAACAAGCAAAGGAGATAAACTCAGTATACCATTTCAGTTTGAATGGGATAGCCAAGCAAAGGAGATAAACTCAGTATACCATTTCAATTTGAATGGGATTGCCAAGCAAAAGAGATAAACTCAGTATACCATTTCAGTTTGAATGGGATTGCCAAGCAAAGGAGATAAACTCAGTATACCATTTCAATTTGAATGGGATTGCCAAGCAAAGGAGATAAACTCAGTATACCATTTCAATTTGAATGGGATTGCCAAGCAAAAGAGATAAACTCAGTATACCATTTCAGTTTGAATGGGATTGCCAAGCAAAGGAGATAAACTCAGTATACCATTTCAGTTTGAATGGGATTGCCAAGCAAAAGAGATAAACTCAGTATACCATTTCAATTGAATGGGATTGCCAAGCAAAAGAGATAAACTCAGTATACCATTTCAGTTTGAATGGGATTGCCAAGCAAAGGAGATAAACTCAGTATACCATTTCAATTTGAATGGGATTGCCAAGCAAAAGAGATAAACTCAGTATACCATTTCAGTTTGAATGGGATTGCCAAACAAAGGAGATAAACTCAGTATACCATTTCAGTTTGAATGGCTTTCGCATGTCGCGGCCGGGTGTCGAACTTAAGACCTAAAAGTTACGGGGTGGTCGCTCTAACCACTCGACCACCGAGACTGGCATTACAACGTGGGTGAGGAACAAAAAACAGTTGTATCTACTTAACAATACTTGTTACACAAAACGTTTCAATGTAAGGTCCTAATTAATTTTATTAAAGATCAGCTTCACATAGATTGATATACCAAAATCTGACACGTTCAAATACACTATTCAGCGACATATGTTTGAATAATATAAAACAACATGAGATCAATTCACATTTGTCCATTTCATTTTGAACTACTTGACAAATATCCCAGGAAAAAAACCCATACTGCAGACCTATACGGTCCACAACGTTATTATATCTATTGTGGAAAAGCTATTCATTAAACGATGGCTAGTCCTCGTCTACAGGAGTCTACCCCCTGCATGCGGCGAAATGGAGCGTTCAATCAATGAAAACACGAACATTTAAAGATGACACTATTGTCAAGTCATCTTACAAAGAATGGAGTCGCCTTCGCAAGCGAGAATAAGGTCTTCCCAGCCTGTTGCATTATTTAATAGGAATACAAAAAAATTTCAATGAAAAGCCAAGAAAACAATGTTTTCTATCGCTGTCATGTATGGATTTTTTAAGATGACAGCACTTTTGCGTTGTTCGATGTATTAAAGACATTGCGCCATTGGAGGTTTTATCACTTAATACACAAAAGGGGAAAAAAATAAGTAAGAAATCAAAAGCATACGTTAAGCCTTTGGACGTAGCATGAAGAATGTGTCATCCGACTCCCTCAGTTTGTGGTGACACTTGTTGGATAAAGGGAAGAGTCCGACATGATACCATTAAGTTAATACTTGTCAGCTTTAACTCTTCTTAAAGGGGGTACGTGGTATCAACTTATTTCTGTTTATTCCGAATGGGAACCATATTCCTATAACTTATATTTAACGCTCTCGACGGTTCCTTAATTAGACCAGAATTTTGTGCCCGGAAATGTTTTCAAATCGTCTTGCCCGGAACAGGGTTCGAATCAACAACCTTTGGATCCTCCGCCCTACTCGCTATCTCTGTACAACGGCGTCTTTGGCATGAGGTAACCAATTAGGTTTTGACAAATATAATTACTTTTAACATAAATCGAAATTAAAATAATAAAGAAATAGTTGATTTAATATAAGTAAACTAGTAGACAAAAGTCTCTCGTTTGAAACTGAATACAAGCCTTTATCTGGAGGTTGCTGTTATTAAGAGGTTAAATTCTCTTTTTAAATTCAGTGCTGGAAATCCATTCCCCGTTCCTTATCCACTGATTGGCTCAGAAAGATGACCGCTAATACAGGTCTGATATGTACATATGCTTTAAAATGATATGTGGTGTTAAGGTATTCATTCATTAAAATATAATCATGGTCCTTCAAATATTTAGACAGTCTTCAGTGCAGATGCTAGCATCCATTGACTTTGAGTTAAAGGCGCTTCTGCTCAAAGTCTGTAAAGACATGCATTTACTATGAAACTCCCATAATTACTTACAATTGAAAGATGGATGAGTTATGTTAAGTGGTATACTGCACCGTAAAAAAAGTTATGCCTCTTGACTGTTGATTGAATACATGTATTATGATCAATTATAGAAATTAATGTTAATATGCATTAAACGGTTTATAATTATTGTATAATAATATTAATTTTCACCGAAGTTTATATTCATTCTTTGACTAAATCATACTACGCCGTTGATTACGGCAATATTCAAACCAAACTATTACTAAAAAAATATGTCCGAAACAATTTGACACGGCAACGAAATAAAAGACTTTGCTTGTTCAAAGGGTTTGTTTCGAGCGTACCTCCCATATTTTAGTATGTAATCTAGCTTATTAAAATATTTTACAATTTAACAATTACTAAATTGTTGTAAATCGTCATCATCAAATGATCTTCCTTATACAATTTTAGGAATAGCCGGTCTTTAAACCGTTATCAGAGTACGCTCCGTATGTTAAAATGATTTACATATTGGCGTTGATTTACATATTGGCGTAAGTAATCGTTTGAGTGTAGTCAGCAAATTATTTAGCAATTTCAGCATGATAATGCAAATGCCATATTAAATCATAGATATGTTGATTTCAATAAAACAACCGTTAAATATAAAAAAAATTAAATGAAAGCCTGCTAAATTCAGCGATATTTAGCACTAAACGACATGTAATACATAACATTTTAAATAAAGTTTTACCATATTCCACCATTCATGTGGTACAATATACTTTACTTAATTGTTGAAGAGATAGAGACCATCCGCTAACTTATCAACAATATTGGTTAAGTTTTTTATCCAGTTTTGTTAGGGAAAATAATAATAACGAATATACAAATAAACCTGCATTAGCGGCCACTTGTATTAAGCGGTCAATCTGCATTAGGCGGTCAGTACTATATTTTTTATATGTTTGGCCTTCATTTAGCGGCCACATCTGTTCAGCGATCATTTTCACTTGTTCCCTTGACTGACCGCTAAAGACAGGTTTGACTGTATATACATGTACTTTAGTTAGTAAGTATTACATAAAGCTTAGTTGGATTGATTTAACTGGCGTCATGTCTTATATATTCTATTTATATGTTTGTGCTGTATGTACTCCAGCTTCTACGACACTATCCCTACCTCGGATTGCTTTCACCACTGATCCTGTTTCAAAACTAAGAAGTATTATAACTGCACAAGCATTTACTTCTACGGCATCTACTAATTCTTCGACTGCTACAATATCCATCTACTATTTCTTATTCAGATTTACTTCACTAGCTGCAGCTACTTTTAAACTGATACAACAACTAGAAAATATTTTTTTTTTTTTTTTTTTTTTAATTTAGAATTTCACTACTAAGGAATGAGCTCTTTCCACAAAACGTCCATTTGCTTTAAGGTAAAGTCCCTGTAATGGTTCTGCTAAGACTTGGACCATTTAACTTCTGCCAAGATAACCAAGGTACCTGATGAAACATTAGGAAACCTTGGTTATCTCCGTTAAAAGCTATGAGGTCCGAAATGTAGCGGAACCATTACAGGGACTTTACCTTTAAGATGATTTCTTTGACAATGAATGGACAGAAAGCGACATTGCTCATGATATTTTTTTTTTTTTTTTTTAATTTTTTTTTTTTTTGGCACTGCTGTTGTCGTTCGCATAGTCCTTGGTCTATTTCAACATATCATTAATGGGTTCTTTGAGGTCTTCCCTTACCTCTATTTGCATTATTTCTTCTAAAGTATTTTCTTCATTTGAAGAAACATTTCGAATAAGCCATTTATACACAAATTACTACTATGATCATGCTACAACTATTACTAAATATCTACTATTGCTACCACATACTATTACTTGCTCTCTACAGCTATTGCCTATTTACTAATTTGCTATCATACTATTTAACTTATTTCCCCTACAGCTATTGCTATTACTATTGCTACAACTATTACTTCCTCTACAGCTATTGCTATTACTATTGCTACAACTATTACTTCCTTTACAGCTATTTCTAATCTGTACCTCCCACTCCTACCACCACTGATATTTTATATTATTGGTTTATCTTAGTGAAGTATTTACAAAACATATTTACAATTACAAAATCATTCTGTAACTTTTCTTTAGAGGCTTTTTACTTTGTGACTATAGTATTTTCATTTTCGTGTTGTTGTTTTTTTCTGTTAAATCACTCTAGCTTTGGAATACAGAAAACAAATACATGTAATAACAACAACGATAAGATTTAATGTCATTTTAGATTTTCTTTATTCAATATTTTTACTAATATTTATTTTCGTTGACTCGCTATTGAAGTCAGTTTCGTGGATACATATAGATAATTCATGTTCTAGAAAAAGCGAGGTCTACAAAATGAATTTTCCTAGGGCTGATATTACTAAATGATCAACGAAATTTAGTACCACGTGAAAATTACACACCTAACAGTAGGAGATTTTCTATAATGACACATGGTGACGAATACGCGTGGGTGTTGTATTAGGGACAGCTCCTTTAATCGTTATTTCATCTAGATGACACAGCACTAACGGTGCAAAATTGTTTTCTATTTAGTGTCCTATTAATCAATTAAATAATCTCAATCACTATTTAAATACCGCACCAAATATCAATCGTATGTCAATCCGCGCTTAACCGCTCGCTCATTTAGAAGAAAACGTGATCCCGGACGTTCGCTGCTTTGTTAAAACGTTCTAGATAAAATAAAACCGAATCTGCATTAAGCAGTCAAGGTGCTTTTCTGATTATGCAACAAAGTAAATAAGAACGTAAGTACATATTAAGTAAGAATCTTTTTTTTTTTTTTTTTTTTTTTTTTTTTTTTGTGGAGAATATATTAAGCAGAGATTTGTCCATTTTCTATGTATTTCCTGGATTCTTTTTCGATACATTTTAGTTCTTATATCAGCGGACGACTTTTTCATGTTCCCTGAACTGGCAGCGTAAAAATATGACACCGTCCAAAAGTAAATAATTACTTGTATATTTTCAAAAAAAGTGTTGAAAATTTTTATGCAATACAGTAGGTTATAAAAATAAACTTGTTTGAGTTTCAAGTCCCAATAACCTTTTTGCAAATATTGGAGGACAGACAGGTTGACCTAGTTTTGGAAGCATTCGGGATCATATTGTAAATAATAAAAAATGGGACTTTTCAAGCACACTTAAGGATGGTCTATGAAAAAAATACGAGATGAAAGCACAGAGGAGGGAAAATAAAATAGAGACAAAATGTCGCAGATCAAATCATAACAAAATGAGAAGAGCGCGTACGCGTGTGTACGTGTGGGTGGGTGGGGTGAGTTGAGAGAATTGAGAGGATCATGTGTGAAAGATAATAATATGGAAAAAAAAAGATACATGGTATGAGAAGAAGAAGTAAAAGAAGAGGATGAATACGGACAGTAGATGATAATAGTGATGACAATATCGAAGGTATTAATAATGATGATGACGACGACGACGGTGATGATGATGATGACGTCGACCCGGAGGATACATCATCTCATATTTTTGCAGTTCATTGAAAACCGAAGAAAACGATTAACGTTTAATTTACAATATAGAATTAGACACCGAAGTTAGGTTCTATACCTCGCTTATTTACCACAGGATAAAACTTCTTCATATAATCACTTAAATAAACTAGGTCTGAACACAAGCGGCGTCATATAAGGTCGAACATGCACCAGATTTAAAGTAGGAAGTTTGTCGGCTATTTTACAAGCGTTCAACAGTCTACTACTAAACAATTTCTAACAAAGAATCCGCAACGCATATGACCTCGTTTAAGAAGTGTCATAGTCACTTATTTGTTTTATCAGGACTCGTTATAAGGAGACCTTGGTTTTTGCCTTTAATTTTATAGGTGAATATATAATGCCGTGGTTAAGTGGTAACGTATCCGGCAGCGAATTCGAATCTGGTGCGTGAACATAGAAAACACTTTTCAAGAGTGACGGAGCCACACGTGATTAACCACACGTGAAATCAAGAAAGGTTCTCTTTATTTCTTGTTATTTTAATGTCTTTGGACATACTTTTCTTTCGTGTCTCTAAAATCAATCTCCATCGGGAAGTCTCAGTTACACGATGTGACGTAATTTTTGACGATTTGGCGTTCTTTTGCCAACGCGACGTAACTTTTCATGCACCCTGTTTCATCACGATGAAAATTATAAGATCGTTTCTCCTGATGATGTTTTCATGCATATATATTTCTCAGTATTTCAAGGAAGGTATTGACACTTTTGAATACTTGACACATAATTCCCATCAAACATATCTGTAAAACGCAGTATTATGTTAACAGTAAACATTATAGGTAGTTTTAATTTATAAGAAGTTTGTTTTCGCTGGTTTCAAACCTAGTTCATGTAATACAACGGTGGTTGAACCATCAGAGATATTGATATAGGTCACAGAAGATATACATGTGCCTTATGATATACTTAAGCATATACACGTCTGAGGAGTTTGCACCTATCGCTTCCCTTCTCGACTTGAGTAAACATGGCTTCCACTTAAACAAGTTGGGTCATTGATAAAACGACCAAATCCACAACGCTGGTAATTTAATCCTGTTCATGAATGAAAGAATGAATAAGGTTCGCTTGACAGTTCTGTCCCTTTGTATACACCCGTATTTACTAAAATTCTTATGAATGAAAGTGAGCACAGAGACTCATTTGATCAATAAGTTGGCACGGACCTTTTCGTGATTGTACCAACCGGAGGAAACGACCAATCGCTATTTCTTAGATAACCGTGTAGGATTGCCTAAGTATATACACTTGTATGTATCCCACACGTACTTTTTTAGAATATGTCATTTTTTTATTTAGCGATATATTTTATTTTATTCTAACTGATGAAATACTGGGTTCTATCAGTGAGATATAAACTATATATATATATCAACGCTGTGGCTGATATAGATATGCCGGAACTACTTTTTATTTATAAAACTTTTAATTAAACAACATTGACAAATGTGTAATTCCCTGTTAATCCTTTGTCAATGTATCAAAATGGACTTCCTTTATTTGTCTGACAGTGTTAATTTAGTAAACACATAAATCCAATAAACATCTGACTTCTTTCTCGTTACGACTATCCAACATGACGGACAAAATATTTATTCAATAGAACATGGATTCATCCGCGTTAAAATTAAAACCATATAAAAAATTTTTAAAAAAACACATTGAAACTAATATTCAAAACGATGAAATTAAAATAATCACAATAACCAACATCTTAACACTTATACAATGTATAAACAACAGGTTTCGTAACAAAGTGTACTTTGCTGATCAAATAAAAAAAAAGACAAATAAAACAGATAAAATTGAATGTGCCGCCACCCCTTTTAACTTTGAAATAAACATAGACACATATACTCTTTTGTAAATATTAATGATCAATTACATGTATATGTTTTCACAAAAACAAATTGCAAGGTCTCATGAAAGTTTAATGGCTTACAAAAAAAGTCATTTTATAAATCCGGGATTGACTCCTTTAGCCTTTTACTTCAAATCTACAGACTCATCTTGGCACATAGGCAAACAAAGCAGACCCAGATCAGTAATCACCTATAGGGTTGCCTGATCAGGGTCTCCTCTGTTTGCTCATACAATATTGTACTCGCAGCTCAGTGTATACACACTCATCTTTGGCAAAGAAAAATCCATCATTTGATAAGCCATTTAAAGATCAGTTAATTGATATTCATCAAGTCACAAATTTGTTTATGAAAATTCATGAGTTAAAGGGTTAAAGAGGATAGTTCACAGATGGTCGCTTACTTAGAATTGGATTTTTAACTGTATGTATGTCTTCCGTCTATCAATATCCATCTACAGACGACGCATGGTCACCCAATGCATCCATCCGAAATATTAAAAAAAGGGGGTATTGAAACTATATTTAGAATAATAAAACCTATATTTTGATTTTCTATTTTCATTTACCTAACCTGAACTGGTGAAGACGCCATGTTGCAGAACGTGTTCCGTGGTACCGTAAGCTCCTGTTTCGAGTATACCGTATTCTATATTTAACCGATATTTTCGAAGATGCGTTTACGAAAATAGCGTTTTCCCATGTAATGTGACCTAAACTTGCTGAATTTAACTGTCAGGAAACAAAGACTTCACGAAAATTAATGAGGGCGAGATGAAAATTATTTTTTTAATTTCTACCGATCTTTTTGAACGAGCTGCTTTAAAGAGATGGCCTCAGACTCGACGGCTGAGATTGTATCTAGGATAAACTTCAATTCATCCATAAACAATAACTCGCTTCGATTGGCTGACAATAAGATTTCAAGTGAACATTTTACTACTCGTATATATCGACAGTTTAGGTACATAAAACACTGTCAGAAAACACAAAAAGGGGAGGAAATTTTTAAAAAAATTTTTTCCATAACGACACGAACATATTCATACCTATTATAACACAACCAACATAAAAATGGATACAAGTTTCACACAAATATTGCCACAATAATTAATAAATAACTTATATACATAAACATATATTGTATAATTACATCAATATATAATTCTTCCACATTGATATTTCAGTTCCAATTTAAATTACTTCATTGAAAATGTTTGTATTAATATGCATACTGTCACTATAATTAATAAATTATCAACATATCTAAGGTATCGTGTTAAACATTGATTATCTAAGGACGGTGGACTAGTTAGTTGAACTGATGGCCTACAAAGGCGTGGCAGCAAAATCGACCAAACACTAATAGGCCTATTGTTTCAGGCTTTAAAGAATGCTAAAAAGCATGACGTTTGTTTGAAATAAATTCAGGTGTAGTCCTTGACCCATGAAAACGTATTTAGAATGTTCTGAATGATTTGTATACACGTGACAGGCGCCGATGGTCTATGTGATTCAATGTGTACATTCGTGTACATGAGCGTGGCTCCTTTCACTGTTTTGTCACATCGGGGAATCTGCAATCTGATATACTGCTAGATACTTTCTATGAAAAAGTTCAAATGAACATCTTAATGCTTGTTTACCTATACGTCGACCGGGAAAGCAACTGTTACCAAGTCCATCTTTTAGGGTAGAAAACGAACTCTGCGCCCTTTGTGTGAGAGCCATCCAGCTGCTGTTCGAACCCTCCACGACACCTTTAAGACTCTCCATACTAGAAAATCTGCATATTATTGTATTAAATATTATCAAAAGCTATAAACCTATATATTAACCCGTCAAGCCGCCGAAAAACCTGCATACAGACAGACAGACGATCATACACACATACATACATACGCGCGCATGCATGTGAAAACGGACGATCAAACTCATGCACGCAATCACACATGCGTCATGGGTTCATTTGTGTACATACACACTACAGATATACAGCTGGAATATAATTACAATTCAGAATCGATGTGACCCATAAACATTTCGAGTAATTTCAATCATCAAGGGCTTACTTGTTTTATTACCACCTGTCTCATGTCACGAACGCGTCTCTCACAACATCTGCTATCTGATGGACATTAAAATTTCATTAACTAGGTTGTTACTTCCGGTGAATCACACATTTGACTCAGAATGCCGAGTTGCGTCATCCTCCCCACGTGGTCTGCATGAGACAACCTTCTCGTTGAGACTCGTTTTCATGTTAACACAGGGACATGTCTCTGACAGAGGAATGACATCAAATTACCGATTACTTAATCATGTACAGGAAATATTGTGGTTGACTGCCAGGGTATGACATCATTTTGAACGTAACTTTATTTTCTCCTTTTTATAATAAAAAATGTGAAAATAAGCAAACAAGTAACAGCAAATGAATAATGAAAAATTATTGATTTTATACAAATCAATATTGAAAAAAATAACTTATTTCCGATCGGCTGTGATAGCTAGTGGTTAGAACTGGAAATCGAAAGGCTCGGTCACAGGTCGCTAAGTAAGCGATTAAGCCATTAAATCCCAAGTTTTGCTTATTTTGATTTTATAGCTTGATTTAGCGACAAATGTAGGTCATCACGCCATAATGCCATTCAGAGCCAGTCACAGTAGGCCAAAAAAATGTGTGTTTAGGGCAAAGGTCTCAAAAAAGTTAGATGGGGTAGAATTTTTATCTATTTATTAATGTATTAAAGTTAATTCATAACTGAATGAATCATGGACGCGCGCTCCCAAAATGGCCGTAAAAACTTTAGCCTCGGCGGGTTTTCACTAGGTATGGTCAGGTTGCCCGAAACACGAATTTTTAAGGCCTTTTCACAAGATCAGAACAACCGCTCCGAGAAGTGCAAAACCAAACAACGTTATTATTCTAGAACCAATTTGATGACAAGAATGTGACATGCAGGGTATCGAGCGCACGGCATTCATTTAACGAAGCGAATATTCTAATCTCTCCACACTCATTCGGTACATAGAACATAAACATAAATCTAGTTTGTTTTAAGCCCTGGAAGCCAGACAACACTGTCTCGCGTCTCAGCAAAGCCTGAAAATAACTTAAACAGTAAAGTCGCGATTTTTCGAAAAATGACTGGAAAACAATAAATACTCGTAGATTAGACATGGAAAACCTTGAATATTTCCTTTCTTCACGAGCTTCTTTTCCGCTGCACACAAATACCTCGAATAACGCATGTAAAATGCTCGTAAATTCGCGTCTCTGGTTATCGCAGTTTTACCGTTATCTAAACGATAATCTTTGACCCAGCAAAATAAATAAACAACATATCCGTCCTCACTTACCTTCTTTTTAAGTTTAGCCTTTTTCATATTCTTAGAGCCAAAAAAGCATGATGGTTCATAAAACATTAATCACAGAAACATTGATACGATTAAAACATTCTATACATTATAACAGCATATTTACTGATAAAATTCAATCGTCAATAAGGATGCATTCAGTCAACTCTCCGAATGATATATTTGTAGTTTTTCAATACTGATGTTATCCTAAACATTATCGTATGATTTTTTTCGAGCACCGTAAAAAGCATCTAGATGTATAACGAACGGCGTCACAAATTGCAAGGTTACTCGTACATATATATGGCCTATTAAATCTAATACACTTTATTTGAAAATTGTCTTATCATGTAAAATGGTAGCATTATAAATATAATATAAACAACAATCCGCTGAACTGTATCATTGTACAAAAAAATATCTCTGTCAAAGAAAACACGATGTAGCAGTTACGTTAGAAAGGACTATTTACATAAATTAGTATTTTAAAATACGTCAGAAATGTATTTGTTGTTTGTTTTGGAACTTTTATCGTATATGGACCTCCATTTGAAACATATGAAGATAGAGTGTGCCCTATTGAAGATGGCAACAATGGGTAGGAATGTGTCCCCTGCCGTCAACATAAAGATATGAACTGAGTGTTGTGTATTCACATTATTGTAGGATTGCGACCAGGGGCCTTTGTCCATAGCTTAGGCCAGCGCTCAGGTGTGAGATTGCAGGGAATCTAAGCTCATTTAACTAAAATCCACATAATTAGAGGATCAATGCCATCGGAATGTTAATCCCTTACTGTAGGAACGAATATAGCTCACTGTAAGGCGTCTTATAGTGACACTGACTCCTGTATATAAACATTTATGTAGAGCTTAATCCGCGGACACAATCGGGCTGCCAGGAATTCGGCCTCTCCTGCGCCAGACCAGCTGGCTCTTTCAACCACACTATTGAAACTAGCAATGATATATTTCTGCCTTACATTAAGGCAAATGACCAGTTTATACCAATCTTTGACCCCCTGCCACGACACGGAAGCTCTTTGCAATGCCTTTTCTCTGGCATCAGAGACCAACTGAGTTACAAATGTTTTTTTGTTGTTGTTTTTTTGAAGCTCCAAAACCTAAATGGAATTTCGAAGCCAAAGAGCTTCGATTGTAAACCCGGCGATGGAGTTGTTACAATTCAGCTAGTTAAACCCTTAATAAGTAAGAAATCGTATCTACTTGTTGATACTTGTTAAACAGTAAAATTTCTGATTGGGGTTCTCGAAAAATCGCAAGTCTCAGAAAACAGAAAGATTTGTTCTCATTGACCTTATAATTTCTCCCAAGTGACTGTAAAATATCCGGTACCTCGATAAATGCATGACGTCCGGATAATCGCTACTCGGAACATTGGGATTTTAGTGTAAATATACTGGCAGGGAAACGGAACAAAACGATTTGATGCCCCATGTTTTCGAAAATAGTAATGGCACTTCAGTATGATTTTCATACTCAGGCTCCACGTCCTTTAGCTTCAATATAAGATTTGAGAATGATACTCAAAACTGAGCCTGAGATACTTTAGTATTTTTGAGAACAGGGGGTCAGGAAAGTTAAATAGGTGTTACATCATCGTCGTTTTGTCTTTCCTTTTGTAGTACATGTACTATAAAAACATTATGCAACTTAAAATAATGAGAGAAAACATCAACACACCTCCCTTAAAACATTTTTTTTTTGTATTAGAGGTTTTGACATATCTAATGATACCCATCTTTGTTTCAGAGGTCAGGAAATTATCCAACTATGTACATTACAATATGAGAAAAATAGCTATATAAATATAGGTTTATATGATTGACGGTCGCTTAGGGTTAATAATGTTGTTGTTTAAATATTTAGTCTCAAAAAACCGGATCTACCCACGCAAAACGGTACTCTTATCATCCTTGGTGTTAAACATATAAACAGGGTAGTTCCAGGACTGGTTTGACCGGTATCAGGATGATGTGACTTGACTTGACTTATTTCAGTCATATAGCGACGCCCAGCTAATTACAGTCAGGATGATGTGACTGCGGGATTATGCCACTTGTCTACGGCGTAGTAATACAGTATGGCAGCACTATGTTTGTCACACGCACACATAGTCTCCAAATATCTTAAATGCTATCGATGGGACATTAATCCGAATAAACTTACTATTTCCATGAGTCAATATTACTTTCACACATATATGAGAATCCTTTTTAAATATGACTCTGGTTAAATTCTAAATATTTTCAATAGCATATATACATTATAAGGCATTCTGATACGAGGTCCCTGCACTTAAACATAATTTTCATGCTCAATTAAAAATGGATTTTAGATTGATATTTAACTTTGAACTTGAGATTGTTATATCCCAAAACTTTGGACCATGGTGACTTACTCTGGTCCTCTCTCACCAATGCGTCCAGGTTCGATTCCTGGTCATGTTCGTAAGAGAGTACGTTGGACAGACACGTGGGATTTCCCCAGGGACTCTGGGTATTCCCCTCCACAAAATGGCCACATTCTTCAGCACCGAGTCATCGAAATTGATTTATATTAGTTGCGAGAACTTGTTTTGATATCGATGTTAAATAAATAAAGTTTAAGCATTTTTTTTCAAGTTTATTTGAATATTTACTGCCACAAATACAAAGTTTTTGCAAAAGAGGGTCGCACGGGTGAATAATATGCACTCTAAGATAAAGTGATAGACAGGCGTACCGGAATACTGCTGAGTGGGGCAAAATTAATAGCTTTAATTTACAGTAATGTTATACACAGTAACACGATATGAAGTTAGGAGAACAGGACTTCGAATTGTGTCAATACCTAAAGCAAATCTGTTGGGACGGTGCTATTAATTACCTAATTTTCAATTTCCTATTCTATTACGCTGCAAATAACATTAATCTTCCGAAAAAACAAGTCAAGTTGGTTAAAAGCTGTACCGTCTCTATTGTGGTTATGTCGTAACTTGATTAGTTTGAATAAAAAACGATTGACGACCTAGCAGACTGAACAAAATCGAATATTTAACCAGACCTGAATGAGGTTATATTCAGTTTCGTATGAATGGAAGAAAAACAAATTACGTATTAAAATGCGTGTCACAGTCAATATGCAGCTTAAGCATTTGTTGCGAGGTGCTGTGTTCGTGTGGCGGTGTGCATGGCTGCGAATCCGGATGCCGTGGGTTCGAACCACGCGAAGGATTTCTTTCTTTCGTGACTGTCCCTTGCGCAAAGTACTGGTCCAATCCCGGTACCGTCAGGACGGATTGGTATACGTTATAAGAACCTATTTTCCAATCGACGTGAAGAATTGTTAAAACAAGCAGTTGATCTATAAGGAATCACAGCAAACAAAGTTGGCAATCAGTGTTCCATAGATTATATGATATTAGTATTTTAAAAAGAGAAAGGGGGTTCTCGGCTATATATCAATTAAGTCTGCCCTTGCTACACCGAATCACTAGTTTACATAAATCTAGATAAGACAATCGACTGGTATTATTTAAGCTATATTTTTTATTGATTTTAACAGCCGACAGTCAGTATTTCATTTAGAGACTAGGACTTCTTGAGACAGATAAAGTGCTTCTACACCGCCGCACATCACGTCATAGACATGTGGCATGATACCACACCCAGTCACATTATCCTGACACCGGATCAACCAGTCCTGGAACTACCCTTATATGCTGAGCGCCGAGCATAGGATCAATGCAAATCACAGTTATTCTGGGACTGCCTAATACAGATCAAGTGAGGCCATACCGTAGAAAATGTTGCAGGATACCACAATTAGTCACATTATCCATCGTCGGATACCCACGGCTACCTATTACATTTGCGATGTATGGTGTAACGGAATTAGCGGAACGATGACGTCATTATGGGGGTGGGAATTCGTTCAATGGGACAGGGCATATTTCATTTAACTTAAGACCTTCAAAGTTTATAAGTCTTAAGTAATAAAAAAAAAACAATTGTTTGCTTATGGAGGATTTCATTCCCTGTGTATTAAATATTTAACCAACAATCATGCCTGGCCTTTAAGGTAATACATCCATGATTATATTATGATCATACCTTAAATTATGGTCTGCTTACTGTTTTGAAGTTTACTTACTTACTTACTTACTTACTTACTTACTTGATTAATTAATCAATTGTGCGTTCATATAGGGTATATCGCTATCTTTTTATTATTACTTTTAGTTTTTTTTTTTTTATTTTGAGAATTTTGAGTGGTATGTTTACTTTGTTGGCGTCTGTTTTATTTACAGAAATTGTGTACAGTATATCTCATTTATTGCTATTGTGAAAGCTCTTACATATTTTATTAGATTTTGAATGTATATCTACGCTTGGGGACCTATATTTAGTGATATTCAAGTTTAATATTAGGTATAAAGGTAAACGGAGAGAGATCCGGATTGTCAGTTTATTAAATTCGTCCTTTGTGTGAATCAGACTGTATCGTTTATCTATGAATCATAGACGTACTGAGGTATGGTTTTTATCTTCATAAAGAGTGTTTCTTTCTGGTTTTCTGTTGTTTGTTGTTGTTTTTGTTGTTGTTTTTTGTTGATTTTTTTTCATTTACCATTTCTTCCAATAATTGTATGTGCGCCACACGAAACAACTTTATCAGTAGTTTTAAATGTCCTAAATAAGTATTTGTTTAGATCTACATAGGTTTTACGTTCAACCAAGAATATTGCAGTCATTTGGAAACCTTTTGTCATTATGCAATAGAAGCTCTCACGACGTCGACAAGCGGCATGATACCAAATCCAGCGACATTGTCCTGACACTAGCACGCAGTGTGACCATACCACGTGGTATATGACGTCATTTTAATCTTTCCCAACCAGTACAACTTGTCTCGATTCCAAAAAAATATAAAAAAAATGTAAGTATTTTATTATTCACCAATTTGATGAGGTATACCGCATGCGAAGCGGAAAATTGTGCACTACTCAAAATCTCTAATGACGTACAGTAAACATTATATACATGGAAAACATTATACGTTAGCAAACAAAACCTCACAAAGTTGGAAGGTTTATCCGAATGTTAGGAAAAACTGTAGGTCTGGCAAAAGAATCATTAAGACCTATGTGTAGGGCAAAATTTTCCGCTTCGCATGTGCTAAATACCATCAATATTGATAAAGAAATAAAATACTTACAGTAGTTTTTTCCCTCTGAATCGGTGTAAAATATGCTTTTTCGCGATAGCTTAAAATCACACTTGGACAACCTATCATTGAGCAAACGTATGGGAGTAAAACCGGATATTGGTACTAAGCGATGCGAGAAAAAGTCGAGCGAAGCTTAACCAAATGGTAAGTTTTATCGAAATTATCACGTTTCTAAAATCTGACATGCACGATCATTATTATATGCATTCATCCATAACAAGTTCCGCCGTCTATCAAACCTAGAAGTATTCCGAAACACTGCCATACACTTTATATAGCTCTTAAAACATGTCATCTAGTACTGGCAAAAAGTTATACCTGTCAACTTCATTCCCTTTAAAATCGTTCAATTTCATCTGAATAATTGCATGCCCTGACAGTTTTTACCAGTCATTATCTAATATCTATGAAGATGTAACTTCGTACTAATTTTGATCCTAATCAACGACAAAATCTTATAATCCTCAGTTTTATCAATCAGTCAAGAGAGGTATAACAGTACTACATGTATACCAAACGACTTTTGTAGAAATCATTTAATTTATTGCTAGTCAGAAGCTCCGAAAATTGAAAATTATCAGCTATTTCTTTCAATATCTATTTCAATAAAACATCTCTCTATTTTCTATTTTACCATGGACAATGTCGATCGATCTATTTAAAAAAATCAAGTGTTTTACAAATTACGTATGACTTTTAAGTCTGAAAGAATATATTAAGACATTTCTACAGACAATAGAACCCTTTGCTTGCTTCGGTCTTGTATTGTCTGTATAAAAGTAATAAACTCTATCCCATTTGAAGCCGATGGTCGAATCCACGAACCCATGTTACGGGCGGATGCTGTAACCACTCAACCAATGTATAAAGGTTACTGGGTTCTATATGTTCATAAATCGGAAACAAGTGATGCATCATATTCATTTTTTAATTATTGTAATTGAATAACTGTATTGTATTCAACATCAAAGGTAGTTATCCATTGAAAACTATCTGCGCGCCTCTGCATTGAGTCGTGAGCTACACGCATGGTTGTGAGTAATACTAATCACACTAGTAATTTGTTATGACTAACATATCAATAGATCGTAACCGTCACGTTCAGATAGTGTTAGTCCAAGTTTCGCACATCAGTATTAATTTGTAACGAGTGGTAACATCAAATTAAAGCATGACGTGTAATTGTGACTAAAACCTCTCGACAAAAAAGTAAAGAGCTATGAAACGTGAGCAATCCAACCCTGACCAGCTTGCAAATTAAGGATGCTTGCGTTTCATACTTTTCACCTTTCATCAGTACATTTTTGATGCAAAAGCAAGAGGTTTCTCTAAACCGAAGGATCTGTTAGCAGAAGATCTATCTATCGTGTCGAAGATCTATCTAAAGTAGTAAATTCAGAGCTGCGAGGTATACCAGGAGAAGAGTACCGTGCAGCATTTGACAACAGGTGCAAATGTCTCAAAATATGCATAATAATTTGAGAGACTGTGATAAAGAATAAATAAAATCAAACTATAATACCATAGAGTGTTAGGTATTTTCATTACTTGCTGAACACCCTTCGTGGCGTCAATGGTTCGATTAACTATCACAACATACCGATGGTTAGCTTCCTCCTTTGTTTACATACAGATTTAATTTCTATTAAGGAACCACACATATTCACGTTTTCCTGATACCAGGCATGTCAGTTTTGGAGCAACACATGTATGCTAAAAGACAAATATTTCCTACCATTACTACGTTTGTCGAAGCCAGGAATCGAACCTATTACCTCTTGGCGTGAACATGTTTATCACTCTCATCCAAGCGCTGGCGATTTTATAGCGTACGGCACGATGAGATTTGTGTACAACCATACTGCATGATCCTTGCAGTAATTAGTAATGACTTGTAATCTACTCAAACAGAAAAAAATAATTGTATACTCGGGCAGAATTATTATATTCAAAGAAATTGAAAAAGGCAATCAACTCATTATTCCACCTTATTGGCAATTTAATTGATTAGTTTTCGAACCTATTAGAGACATATATCAAAACATATAAGATCAAAGTAAATTATCTAAAAACGTGCGCATTGGAACCTTTTGTAAACATGGCTTTGTTAATATTACCGTTCCAGAAAAAAAAACTGAGCAGTGTAATAATTGTTAAGAAATAGTCTAAAAGGTCAATGTCACTTCTAATTGATCATTTTCTACAAATACTTGATTGTTGCACGATTACAGAACTGTTCCACAAGCAGCCATTAAAATCTCATTAAACATGATTGTAATAGAAATAGGCTGCAGTTCTTTTTGAGGATATGTATAATGATACCAAATTTCGCGAGACACGCCTTGTGTGAAAACCAACACCCCGTCTTCAATGAAATTGAAACTTTTTTTTTTATATATATATTTATATATCTCTATTTAAACATGCAATATCGCATGTTCCTTTTCCTGAAGTCACTTTGCAACGGGGATAATTATTTTGAAAATGTTAAGCAAAATTAAGTGACAATATGGTATGGTATGGTATGGTATGGTATGGTATGGTATGGTATGGTATGGTATGGTATGGTATGGTATGGTATGGTATGGTATGGTATGGTATGGTTGGTATGGTATGGTATGTGTGTGGTATGGTATGGTATGGTATGGTATGTGTGTGGTATGGTATGTGTGTGGTATGGTATGTGTGTGGTTTGGTATGGTATGTGTGTGGTATGTGTATGGTATGTGTGTGGTATGGTATGGTATGTGTGTGGTATGGTATGGTATGGTATGGTCATGGCATGGTATGGTATGGTATGGTATGGTATGGTATGGTATGGTATGATGTGATATGGGGGGTTTGTGGAAGATATGTGGTGGGGTATTGTGTGACATTGTGTGGTGTGATATTATGTGGTGTTGTGTGGTGTGATATTGTGTGGTGTTGTGTGGTGTGATTGTGTGGTGTGATATTGTGTGACATTGTGTGGTGTGATATTATGTGGTGTTGGTTGGTGTGATATTGTGTGGTGTTGTGTGGTGTGATATTATGTGTGTGTGGTGTGATATTGTGTGGTGTTCTGTGGTGTGATATTGTGTGGTGGGGTATTGTGTGATGTGGTATGACACTGTGCGCTGTTCTATGCATGTGACATATTACATTGTATTGTATTGAAATAAACATGTAGTTGCAAACATTCAGACATAAATATATTTTCTTACACTGTATCAACCTTGAATTATTTTTCTTCTATCATTTCAAATGGATTTGCAAACTGTTACGTATACCATATTACTGCCTCTTTGCTGCAGTCTAGTCCATTGAAACCCGTATGCATGACGTCTGTCGACATCATGCTTATGTATGCATATATTCCTTTGGATGCCCATCGTAAATAAGAGAAGATGCATTTTTTTCGGGTCTATATAGAAACAAGATTTTTAGTCAAAGCGGCCCTGTTCGACACGAGTATTACCCCATCTTCTATATAATTAAGCCCATTTCCCTCTTACGGTTTCATAATATCGAATTATCTCGATCTTCACGTGACTTGAATACAATAAAACCCATGAATCCATTCACACAACCATACCTGCTGGAACAGACACCTGTACTCTATTAAAGTAAAGTTTCACTCTTAACTTAATGTTCAGAATTTTGAATTTCAATATACTCCAACATATGAAAAATGTAATTGACACAAACATAACTCAGTCTTTCATGCGGCGAATATTCGCTTTTTGAATGATGCGATTTTGTACTGAGGTGAATTGTTCGGGAGACATTTGAAATGAAATATTGCACATTAAACATTGTGGTGAGGTAATAGATTTTACACCGACTTGTTTCTATTTTGTTCGCTCAGTTTTACGATATCGTCATAGAGTGTGACCAGATCGGTACAAACTTGATAGTTTTTCATTCAATGAATCCTCGTTGTTGTTTTTAAATGCATCTAGCCATAAGTTTAATGTTCTGTTCATTTGAAATACAATTTGTCTGCTGGATTCAGTAATTTTATCAATTAGATATTGTGTCTATTTAAGACAGTTATAGTGCTGCCACACTGTAGTATCACGCGTTACACGACATTTTATCTGACAATGTGCCAACAAGTCCTGGAAGCTTGCATTACAATACGCTTGAAAGTAAAGTTTATAAATAGACATGTTTTTATGACTATTCGGTGCCGACTTCCGGTAAGAGTACAGGGTGGGTTCGCACAGTGTGGTATATTCCATGGCCAAAACGCATCATTAATAATAAACTCATTTTATTTAATGATTGCACCATAATGTAGCATTTTATATACAGGGAAACAGGTCACAATATTGCAATGTAAGCAATCGCTTTTAATGGGCTTTGAACTCGTTCATTATAATTATGCTATAATCTTGCAAAACGACTCTTGCAATATATACAGACTATGACTCATATGTTTGATAAGAATAAACGGTAGATTGATCAGCCCGACTTGAAAAGATGACAAAAGTCCAGTGAACGGAGAGTTTGCTGCCGAGGTCCCTACACCTGTCAATAAAACAACCATAAAGTAATGCCAAGAGATACACATGAAAGGGGTCCCTAATTCAAACGATTAAAAGGTTTAGATGAAGAACTAAGCAAACTTTGATAATCAAGCAAGAAGTCTATCAGTCAATTTACGATCAAATGTCAGGCAAGGTTTTGAAAAACCTCTGTTGGGGGTGCATTGACTGCAGAGGTCCGTTTATCCGAGGCGTTTGACAGAATAAGTAAAAATATGATATGAGAAACAGAAGGCTTTCGGGGGAGCTAGAATGATTCTATTGCAGCTACTGATACGTCTCTTGAACGCTGACAGGTCCGTGTAGATATTTTCAAGTTTCCTGTCTGATTATTTGATTCAAGGACGTTTTTAATGTAAACAGTTCCATATATAAATTGCCAAATGACCTAAATTTTAAAGTTGTTTTCCGTGTAGCGTATAAAGTAAGCCATTTGGCATTCGGGCCAGTGATGTGTGTTTTTGGGGGTTGGTGTTTTCGTGATATAAATAGAAAAAATCTAGAGCAAAAGTCCACGCAATCCTACAAGATCACTCTCCGTATAATGTAAACGATTCAGGTTTCTTCTTAAGGTTGAATTTAAAGCAAAGTTCGTCGTTTTTATTGTTGTTGTAGATGATTTGTTGGGACTTTTTTTCTTCAAAATGACGTCATTATGCATACAAACGTACAGTCTGGGAAAATGCACAAAATTTGGTTTAATCCGTAGACTGGTCCTATTGACCGCGGCTATTAATACCTTTAAATAGATAGTCGAAAATTAGGGTGTAATCATAAATTAATACCATGTACAAGACTGAGAGTTCTCCCCTGTTAGAGTACAATTCTCGGTGTCAGACCATAACAAAATAACTAAAAAAGAACAATTAAACACATCTATGACGTTATTAGTGTTTAATATATTAATCAATGCCAGACGTGAAATGGATATGTCACTGTTTTGTATGAATGAAACACTGCAATGAGTTTTATTTATGACGACGTTAAAAAAAAACACCCATCAAATGAGATATCAGTAAAGGAGGCCAAAATGAATCCCGGGGATTTACATATATTCGTAATGTGCTTTGGGGAAGACAAGGTTTGTACGGAAAGTGCATGAGTTCAATAAATTTAAAAAACTGATCAAGGATGTTTTACATAGACATATTATGGCTGCTTCTAAAAATTCAAACTCAGCGTAATATAGACCTTTTTCAAAATATCGTAATTATGGTGTTTCAGAATTTGATATCTTTTAGATAAAGAAAATGAAGATGTTTCATTAAACACAGGTCAGAGCCTTAAAGTAATCCATCCATTATTTAATTATTATCATGGTTCTTCAAATGCTTTAAACGACTTCAGTGCTGATGCAAGCACCCATTGACTTGGAGTTATATGCTCCTTAGTTCAAAGCCTATAAAGGCATGCATGGACCATGATCATAATTTAATGATAGATGGATTACCTTACTGACCAGGAATGATTGCTGGGAAATTATTTATATTAAATATTTGATATTTAGAGACTGAAATGGATAACCTTAATTCATCAATCTCATTGGCCGATATTTCAGTCTCAGAAACAAAATGTTAAGATTTTATGCAGTCAAGTATCTTTTCTATTTTATAAGATGTTAATATACAAAACCCGAACAATATCAAGCAATAGTTTCTTTTTCACATAGAGATACATAATTATAGCCATTAAAACAATGCACTTTTAAAATCAAGAATGAACATATAGATGAGTAAGGATCACTAACTTCTACTGAAATAAATCTTCGTATACGTTTAAGTTTAAACCTTATTTATTTTACATCGATTACGAAACAATTTCTCACAATTTATATTAATCACTCTCGATGGTTCTGGTGGAGGCGTATGTGGTCAATATTGCGGGAGGAAACCGGAGAACTCGAGGAAAACAAACGTGTCTTAACGAGCGACCACTGTACCCTCTCAAGAACGTGACCAAGAAACAAACCCAGGACGCATTGGTGAAAAGTGAATCCGTAATCACTACGCTCTCAAGGCACCCTTTCGTGTTTATTCACAAATGTAAACATGTTTTATATTTCTTTATTGTAATGTCTTAATGTTTCATTGTACAAAAAAAATCAGTAGACGTTATGTATGGTAATATCCTTACAACTTGATCAATATCGATCTTTCGAAGTTTGGTGACAAGGACCCAATACGTTAAAAATGAATGAATCCACCAAAAATCACCACATTTCAGTCCCATAAAAATGTGAATTGTTAAGCTTGAATAGCTTGTTAGCACATCATTCATCGTTTTTTAGTGTAAATTATTGTTTTACTATGTATTAATTGCTGTCATTTGTACTAACATGACCTTGTCATTTTAGGGTCGGTGCGTCAAGGTCATAGATAGGAAAAAGGCAAAACACGACAGTGCTCCTGATCTAAGTGCCATCATCATCATCATCAACTGACAGTTTTGTTGTTATCCCTCGACGCCTTTATGACTAAGATGCAATTGATACTTGTAATATTTCCCATTCGTATCCCGAATATACAACAATATGAGCAAACGTTTCTAGTGTTTAAAAATATACTAGTTTAGAAACATTTTAGGATATCACGTGCATTTGAAAATTGCCTCGTGATAGGACCGGGCTCAGTTCGAATATTTTTACAGTCATGAAGATATCATTATGTAATAAAGACAACACGTCAAAGGCAAAAACCAAAAGGAAAAACTTTACGTAATGAAAGCGTGAAGAATTTTCATGGACGTCTGAGTTATATGAATGAGCAAAACATTGCTTCTGCAAATGGAATACTTGTAGGCTTTTTTGAGGTTGCATACCTTTGAAATTCGATTCAAAGATGGTTTTTGATTCGATTTTTTTCTTTATTTGTTCGTAATATACTTTCTTCTTATTCGTACATAACAAGGAGAAAAACATCAAGCAGAAAAGATGATTGTATCAGGTTAATATTTCATCCAGGGCGACATTGGATGAGACAATGAAGTCGTAGCACCTGAGGCTTCGAATAAACCAAGTGCACGCCGAGAAAAAATGCATTCTCCGTGTGCGGTGGGTACATAGACACCAAGTCAGACACGTTATCTGCTTGTTTCATGATGACCTCAGAACCCCAATTTGCTGCTCTACGCCTGTTGTTGAGCTTCGTAACCTACAGCTTAGGTACAAACCATGCAGACATTGCAAGACGTCGGCGCATCTGGGACTGATGGACAAAAACAATATCTTATCCACCGATCGAATATCAGGTTGATTTATTCGAATGAAGCTGATAACAGTTTGATGTTTGATCTAATTACCAATTTATCATAGCAGGTTATGGTTCCATGTGAATGGCCTTTTATACTAGCACGTGTTTGATTATGGTATTGTTTGCAAATTAATATAGACCAAAGGAGAACAGAGTCGGGGGAAAAACTTGTATTACATTGTGGCACGCGAGCATTAAGATGAAATAAACGCTGTGTTGACGTATAATTTGGTGCGTTGCCTAATCTGTCAAGCAGACGACATATTATTGTTTGCACTTATTCAGTTATAAAGTAAAACAGAGGGATAACTCATAACTCAACGTTTGACGAGTGTCCGACTTTGCTTTAATAGCCATACAACATTATAAGATGGGAGGGAGGAAAGAACATCTTAATCCTAATTTTGTGTGTCTGCTTTTCGGGTTGATTATTCATTATTCATTTATTTAAAACACTTTTTTAGCATTATTATGTCCCAATGATTTATAATAAGTGGTTCAGGGCAAACTATCATTTAACCGGGAAACATGTTTTTCATTTGAAATACAGCTCTGTCTTAATTTTCATTCATTGAGGTCTGTGCTGGATGACTAATATTTCTTTTTTCAAATGCATGCCTTTATTTTCTTCAGAAAAGAGTATATGAAATATATTAAATCGTTTACAGTCACTTGCTCTTGAACTAAGTTTATGGAGGCCAGCGTCGATATAACGAGCTCTTGGCCTAACTTTTGCTGTTTGTTGTTGTTTTAAGTTTATCGTTTTAGGCGTGTAGCGACGTCAACGTAAGTACAGATGGCGGAAGTCCCCGAGTGAGAAATCATGAGAGGAACCCGGGCAGAACCATCCAGTTTCACCTGAAGGACCTCCCCACATGAAACATTCGAGTGACAAACCAGGTCTTGAACCCACAGCGGTGAGGGGCTAAGAGATAAAAAGTCAGTGACTTTAACCACTCCACATATGTTTCAGATGTGATTGTCCTTATTTAAGTCGGTGTAGTGTTCATTGATTTCAGTCTTTAATCATTACTGCTGTTTAGCTAATTAGAATATATTACACGTCCATATATCGCACGCTAATTCAGATACACGTATTGATATGTGTATATGGTTTGTTTGTTTGTTTGTTTGTTTGTTGGGTATTTCAGTCATTTGGAGATAATGTCTACTTGAGACAGATATAGTGCTGTTACACTGCAGTATCACGCCGTAGACATGTGGCATGATACCACACCCAGTCACATTATCCAACTATCCTTATACGCTGAGTGCCAAGCAAGGGAGCTATAACAGTACAACGTTTTTGGAATGTCGCGGCCGGGGATCGAACCCACGACCTCCCGCTCCCGAGGCGAACGCTCTAACCACTCGGCCACTGGGGACGGTGGTTTAGTTGTTACTCTGGTACAAAGTGTGCATGTATCAAAAATAAGAACGTATGTATAATTAACCAGTTAAAGGTCATATGAAAGAGAAGTAGAAGATAAGAAAACATGGGCACCTATGTGTACTTATACGAATTAACCCATTTCTTAAGTTTTATTTTCTGCATATATTCCTACATCTTAAATTTTACATCTGTACAAACAGAACGTCGCAGTTGCACAACATGGTTCAAAACAGGTAAAAGGTTTGTATAAATGCGCTCAGACTAATAATCTCGCTGTGTCTATATCTGAAGTGATTACAAGCAGGTGGCTTAATTTGTCGTGTAACAATGAAATGACACCTGGAGGCAAGATCCGATACAGAAATCCAGGTGTGACTAATTGGGGGTAGGGGCTTGGGGCTCCGTGGCCGAGTGGATATATTCGCTGATTTGTTGTTTACGGGCTGAACGAACATTCCAACGATACTGTTTTTTCTACATTTCCATCATTTAGGTTAAAGAATAAATGAGATGTAGATCTTGGATATTTTAAGCTGAGAAACATCTCAATTTGAAGTCCCTCGGATTTCAACGTGTGCACGTGCAAGAGAGAGGTGAGGGATGTTTGCCACTCGAAGCTCCAGCTTTAGATGGTTGCCGCTGCTTGATAAATATGGTTTCCTTTACCCGTCGTTTGAGGTGCATGTTCTCTGACGTCAAGACTTTGGAGCCCTCTTCTGGTGTCACGTGACGACACAAAGTCATGTGACACCAACTGGCCAAATGTCAGTGTGGTCTGCTGATGAAGGCTATGCAATTTAGCCGAAATTTCCAGGGTAAAAAATAAGTGTTCTGAGGAAACGGATGTATGCAATGATGTACGAGTACAATCCAGTGCAAGAGACCAACTGTAAATGTTGCAACATTAGATACACTGACGGAAAGATCTAAACGATCATTTTAAATTTATGAAATATCTTAAAACCTTTGGAATTGTAAAAATCAAATTTCATTTCTTTTTTTTCTGGTATGTGAAAGGTTAACAATATGTGCAAATTTCATTGAAAGTGATTGCGTTTTACAATGGCAATAAGCTATGATGTAAAGCTACCCTCAAAAGTCAAAGTCAAAACAGATAATTTAATCCTGTAATTTAAAAGTTAAACCCTTTCAATAACACGTACATGTAATTGAATTATTACACTACATGTAATTGAATTATTACACAATAAAGGTATAAAATGATTTATTGTTATATTTGATGATACACCTATTTTCGATCAAAAGTAATATGGCCTTGGATGAAAGTGTCTCTTCAAAGAATTTGAGAATGTATGAAAGACGAATGAGAGAAAAAGATAATACTTGATATTTTATTTGTTTGTCTTTATGAATATGTACAATTAAATACATTATACAATATAAACGTATGGCCCTGAAATTATCACATGAGCAAAAACATAAAACGTAACATAACAAGATGATAACGTTGCATGACGTAATATGACGTTGCATTACGTATATGACGTTGCATGACGTATATGACGTTGTTTTGTAGAAAGGGTTAATTATAAATAGTGCAGCTCTTATTGTTCATGGCTTGAAACAGGTTTTACTGTTTAACCTTACTTTGTACAAAGATAGCTTTTCTTTTTTCGTTTAAAAATAATATCACATTAGAACAAAAAGATGAGGACACTTGTCATGTCTGTTGCAATTCTGTTTTCAACAAATATTCAATTTAGTACAACCATTTTATATTAATAAGGTACGAAATCGCAGGCTATTCTGATCAAATTATTAACCCCAAATGTCTTATTAAGTCATAAAGGGGCGTATATAAACAATTAACTTCCGGTCGCTATTCGAGCTTAGATAAAAAAAACAACCCTGTTTGTTATTCAAAACTTTATTAATGAAATGAAAATCTAAACATTCCCGTGGACTTAAAAGTAGTGCAAGTATCTATTGTAAAGGACTTTTACATTTGCTTGCCCATTTCACTCTACTGAATAGATTACTCAAAGGTATGTGTTTTATCAATTCGGTTACAAATTTTATTAACAATTGATAATTTTAATTAAATACCGCGGCAAATAAAAAGGGCGACAAGAAAATTTGAGTATCTCTTTATAAGAAGTCGACCCTTAAAACTCCAGTAAGATAAAGACGCTCTTTTTTATCTTAAAGTAAAAAGCTTCTCTTGCAGAAAAGATCGTTTGTTTCAAACGTTGTATAAATACAGTATATATTCGATGATACAATAACTGTATGTTCGGAATATCGCGTGGTTCGAAAAATCGGGAGTAGTTTTTTCTTCTTAAATATTTAATTTTCACTGTCGGGTAAACTAATAAAAAGCACATTGCATTCCTCACTTTGACTGGGCATTTATATCGTACTTCGAAATAACAGGGTGTTCGGAAAACCGCATGTTCACTCTATATGATTCTTAACTCGTCGATAGAGAAGAGGGTATGTCAAAAGTAAGCCAGCTAAAGGGCTAATCATACTGTCAAATTGAATTAACGATTATACGGCGTTTGTAAACTGCATGACGCCGAGACGAATGGATACTCAGCTTTATCATAATTCAGATCTGCAGTCGAGGTATATCTACCTCAGTTACCCTGCTATATTTTTTCTCTAAGTAATGTTTTTCATTACTTTTTATTACAGATAGCTATTCTATTTAAAACTTAAAATCGGATAAGCGCATTTGTATTAATCAGTATAAACCCTAAATGGATTCGATTTGACATGTGACAAACCATGTCACGCAAGAGTGAAGTATCTCCAGAGGTGCACTGGGGTTGATAGTCGCATAATGTTGTTTTAATTGCACTATGTTTTCTTAATATGCTTAAATGGTCTATTTGCGTGCATCATTAAATATCCACAACAAATAGTGTCATGTTTTATTCAGTCTGTACAGTCTGAATGTTATATTCATACGACATTAATGCACAGTCGGTTAAATTAAAAAAAATGTTTTGAATGAATGTCCGAACTAATGGATAACGTACAGTAACCCCTAAAGAGCTGTACTGTTTATAAATAAACCGTATTTGTTTTTTAAAAAAAAGTACTATACATAACCTAAAACAAATTTTGAAAAAATAGCATATGTTCTGTCTAAAAGACAGATACATGAACAATACATATCTTATTTAGAAAACAATGATGAAATGGAAATGTTGCTGAAAATGAAAACAGCTGAAGTTTTAAACAAAGCGAACAGTTGCAATACATGTCTTAAAATATATTTCTAAATTATAATTCATAATAATGACGAATAATTATTTTGATGTTTTTTTTTTCTTTTTCAATACTTTAAAATCGATAGTTTGTATAATTCAAATAGAGAGTATATATTCTCTCTCTCTCTCTCTCTCTCTCTCTCTCTCTCTCTCTCTCTCTATATATATATATATATATATATATATATATATATATATATTCACATATTCAAAGTGTGTTGAATGTCTTAAATGATGTCTTAACTCGAAAGTCTTATTCAAAATATACCACGACATTTTCATGTGCTTTATTTTATGCTATTTGAATATAATGGAATGGAATTATGAATTCAAAAAATAATGTGTTTGGTTAACAACATAAAACAGAAATTCGAAAAAGAAATAACAATAACTGCGATAGGATAGCTTCTTTACGCGAACCTGACAATGTTCTACAAAGCTTTCAAAAGTATATGTAACTCATTTGCATATACACGTAACAGAATATTGTTGTATCTTCTACCGTTAATGATCAACTGCGTTATCAATCTTATGTATATAGTTGCTGAATTCAGACTGAAAGTCTATCAGATAAGCAATAACATTGGAAGCAGTAATCTACCGCTAAATAACATGTTCTCACAATTACAAATTCGCCATTAAAATCTGAAGTTTTGTCCGAAACATCTATGGTAATGCCGGAATACATATAGGATGTTACAAATGGGTTGTTTTTAAACGCCAGAAAATGACGCGGTAAATGTTCATTACATGGTTGTATCTAGCAAAATAAAACTTATTATGTAGGCACGTGCTGTATTGACCCACTTAAGGGTCTCTGATCATTGGTATTCGCCAGGAAATATCTTTCGTGGAATATTTATACCACGAATTTTAATCCCCATGAAAACTGTTCATGTATCCACAAATATATGTGTTATCAACGGGCATATAATGCCAACGAAAAAAACTGATTTTGCAGTGAATGTTTTTCGTAGCGTTTCCTGCAATTGATAACTAAAGCTTTTGAAGCAAGTATTTCGGAGCAAAGAAACTCAAGTATGTGTCTGAATTATACCAGTACATTGGGAGATTTTCTTACCACTAGCCACAAAACCACTTAGATACAATCAAACTTGTCATCAACGAAAAGTTAAGGGAACAAGACAAGGTTGCTGTTACACCCACGAGGCTGATGGGTAGAGGTCGAAATAATAACAGAAATCAGATAATGAAAAGTCGGTCACTCAAACAGGTGTAACTGTGTATTAAGCATCAAAGCAAGTTTCAAAGATAGAAAAAGTAGAATATGTGTTCAAACCTTAGTCTTTCAGTTGCTGTTTTGATAGAACATAAAATAATTTATTTATATGTGATTCTATTGATAATGTTAATACATTCATGAATATGATTTTTTTAAAATGATAAATGCTATTTTTTACATATGAGTCATTTATTTTCGCAATTTGCAGGTTATTTGAAACTATAAACTGGTTAAAGTTAAATCGTATTTGGAAAAAAAGCATAGTTTTCATTATTAAAATGACGGAAAAGACATATAGGGCCATTATCTCTAAGAAGACCATTGCAATAGATCAAGAAAGATATGAATTTGAAATATATTTCAAATACAGCTAACAAGTTGTTATACTTGTACAAACATGCAATGTAAAAATATTTAATAAATACTTTTGCTTCGGGATTGTAGTTTGTATTACATATATTTTTTATTGCAAATTCGTCTGAAATGGACCTTCCCAGTGTTTAAACAGGGACAATATTTAGTCATTTGTTGACCTGGTTAGCACAAAAGACGTGCTTTAGTTTGTGATACTGAAATTTGACGTAGCCCTGAAAAGGAAGGGTGGAGTTAAACTTTTCACTGGTAGATACTGGAAAGGTACATTAGCTTTAGACAATATGTTGTACGATTAAATTATATCGTATTTGATTAAAAAAAGCAGATGAGAAAATCAAAATTGGCGAATACAAGCGATGATCTCTGCAGTCCTCAAGCTTGGACCG
>CM037786.1:59916625-59966625 GCA_021229015.1 Solen grandis | reverse complement strand
AATAAAAAACTAGCACCTTCAGTGGTATGTATAAAAGACAAAAACTAGCCCCTTCAGTGGAATGAAATTAAAAAAAAAATAGCCCCTTTCAGTGGTATGTAATATTGACAATAAAAAAAGCCCCCTTTGTGGGATTTAAGCAAAAATTACACCTTCAGTGGTATGATTAGACAAAAAACAAGCCCCTTCAGGGGATGTAAAATTGCCCAATAAACTACCCCTTCAGGGGGTATTTTTTAACAATAAACTAGTTTTTCCCTGGTATATTTTTAAATAAAAAAACAAGCCCCTTTCAGTGGTAGTTTTTGAAAAATAAACTAGCATTTCAGGGTATGAAAAAATTGAAAAATTTTTAAAAACCTAAACACCTTCAGGGTATTTTATAAAAAAATAAAAAAGCCCCCTTTAGTGGTTTTTAAAAAAAACAAGCACCTTCAGTGGTATTATATAAACAAAAAACAGCACTTCGTGGTATGTTATAAAAATTTAAAAAGCACTTCAGGGGTATGTTATAGAAAATTTAAACAAAACTTCAGGGGTTATGTCTTGACAATAAACAAACCCCTTTCCAGGGGTATGTATATAAACAATAAACTGCACCTTCAGTGGTATGTTTTTGGCAATAAACTAAAACCTTCAGGGGTTTTTTATTTTGACAAAAAACTAGCACTTCAGGGGTATGTATATGACAATAAACTAGCCCCTTCAGTGGTATGTTTATAAACAATAAACAGCCCCTTTCATGGTATGTTATAGACAAAAAACAACATTAAAAGGTATGTTATAGACAAAAACTCCCCCTTCAGGGGTTGTATATAACAAAAACTGCACCTTCAGTGGTAGGTATATTAACAATAAACTACCCCTTTCAGGGTATTATATTGAAAATAAACTAGCCCCTTCATTGGATGATTTTGCAAAAACTAGCACCTTCAGTGGTATTTTAAAACAAAAAACTAGTTTTTTTCATGGTTTTAAAATATAACAATAAACTACACCTTCAGGTATTTATAGACAAAAACTAGCATTTTTCCAGTGGTTTAATTAACAATAAACTAGCACTTCATGGTATTTAAAAGACAATAAACTAGCCCCTTCAGGTATGTATAAAAGACAAAAACTAGCACTTCAGTGGTATTATTAAAAAAACTACATTTCAGGGGAAAAAAACAATAAACTAGCCCCTTCAGGGTATGTAATAGACAATAAACTGACTCTTCAGTGGTATGTATATTGACAATAAACAAGCACCTTCAGTGGTATGCATATAGACAATAAACTACCCATCTTAAAGGGGTATGTATTTTAACAAAAAACTAGCATTTTTTCAGGGGTTTAAAATATATATAACAATAAACTAGCACTTTCCCAGTGGTATTATATAAAATAAACTAGCACCTTCAGGGTATGTATTTTGACAATAAACAAGCACCTTTCAGTGGTATGATAAAGACAATAAACTAGCATTTTCAGGGGTAGATATAGACAAAAAAACAAGCCCCTTTCAGGGGTTTTTTATATGAAAAAAAAACTAGAAACCTTCAGTGGAAAGTATATGCCCAATAAACAACATTTTCAGTGGTATGAAATTTTGACAATAAACAAGCACCTTCAGTGGTTTTATATGACAAAAACAGCACCTTCAGGGGGTATGATAAGACAAAAAAACTAGCCCCTTAATTTGGTATGATATTGACAAAAAAACAGCACCTTCAGGGGTTTATGTAAAATTTAACAATAAACTAGCCCCTTCAGGGGTATTATATATGACAATAAAAAAGCCCCTTTCAGTGGAAATGTATTTTAACAAAAAAACTAGCATTTTTCAGGGGTTATTATATAGACAATAAAAAACCCCTTCAGGGGTTATGTATATTGACAATAAACTACACTTCAGTGGTATTAAAAATTGACAAAAACAACCCCTTTTCAGTGGTATGTAAAAAGACAAAAAACAGCATTTTTTGGGGTTTGAATATAGACAAAAAACTAGCATTTTTTAGGGGTTTGTAATAAAAATTTAAAAACTTTGTTAAACCTCCCTCATCGGTATGAAAATTTTATTAAATCAAAAACCCAAATGTATTGTTACTGCTTTGGTTTTTTTTTAAATTTTTTTTGTTCAGCCCCAATATTGAGAACATGAGGTTTGTTTTTTTGCTTGCCCCCCTGCCTTTTTGGACTATATCTAAATAGTAGAAAGTGCCATCACTACTGTAAAATTTTAAATATTACCCCTTTTATACATGTTGCATGATGCCACCCCGCCAAAAATTATCTTCACACCACTCCAACAACCTAGAACTACCTTTAACTGATTGCCAGCAAGAGAGATATAATGACTTTGGGAAAGTAATGGGTACTGATCAAATCTACTGCTTTCCCCAAGTTATGGGGTTGGGTCTGTAAACACCACTCCTGGATCAGTTGAACATATAATTAAATTTTATTTCAAACTTTTTCTTATTGCTGCTTAGACCATGGAAGCTGTCCCAAAAATGTCTTGCCAAAATGGAGGATTCTGTGTGGCCATGATTCCCGCTTGGGGGCTGGGCCCTTGTCCCCAAGGGTATTCCGGAAAAAGTGTGTGAAAAACGAAAAATGAACTTTTTAAAAATTTGAATGAAGATTCAACTTATTTTTATTTATAAAAAGGGAATTTAATCAATTTTAAACTTCCTGTTCTGTTGGGGTTTCCGACTTGGGAAAAGTACTTCCACTGTTTGAATCAAATTCTATGTAAATTTAAAAAGCTTAACATCACCCTTTTGGGTTACGGGTTTCTCTATGTACATGTATATTCATATCAAAAATAATAAACAGCATGAAGAACCCAAAAAAAAAATTAGACATGCCATGATTCAAGTAATGTCACATGTAGGTTCATTATATCCTATATGGGAATCCCCCTCATCATGTCCCGGGCCCAAATAATGTCTTTTTGTAGGGTTTATTATATCCTATATGGGAATCCCCCTCTCATTTCCCGGGCCCCAAATAAAGTCCGTGTAGGTTCATTATATCCTATATGGGAATCCCCCCCATCAGTCTCTCCCAAATAAAGTCTCGTGTAGGTTTATTTATAAACCCTTTTTAATTTTGGGAATCACCGCCTCTTTTTCCCCATAACCAAATAATGTTTTTGTTTTTTGGGAAACCCCCCCTTCCTAAAATGGAAATCCCCCCTTTTTTATGTCCCGGGCAAGTAATGTCTTGTGTAGTTCATTATATCCTATATGGGGAAACCCCCCCATCAGTCCCGGGCAAGTATGTACTTTGGTTTTATTATTCCTATATGGGAAACCCCTCATCATGTCCCAATCCAAGTAATGTCCCCCGTGAGGTTCATTATATGGAATCCCCTCCCTTGCCAATATTTGTGTAACAAACTTTCCCCCGTTCCCTCCAAATTTTTGGATTTTAAATTTGTGGGAATTAATGTCCGTCCGAAATAATTCTCGTTTGGTTCATTTTATATGGGAATCCCCCCCCATTGTCCAATAATTTTTTGTTTTTCCAAAACCCCCACAGTCCCTCAAGTTTGTCTTTTTGTTATATGTCCTTGGGTCCCCCCCAAGTAATGTCTTTTTAGGTTCAAATTTTATCCTATTGAAAAACCCCCCATCACTTTCCCCTCCAAGTAATTATCCTGTAGGTTCATTATATCCTAAAATTTGGGGAAACCCTTTTATCATGTCCTCCAAGGGAATGTCCTTTGGGAGGTTCATTATATTTTATATGGGAATCCCCCTTTCACATACCTTTTAATAAAGTCTTTGGTAGGTTCATTTTTTTATTCCCATATAAAACCCCTCTCAATTCCCCTCCAAGTAATGTTCCTGTAGGGTTTTATATTTTTTTTATGGAATCCCCCTTATCAATCCCTTTCCCAAATAATGTCTCCCGTAGGGTTTATTATATCCTATATGGGATTTCCCCCCCATCATTTTCCCGTCCCAAAATAATGTATTGTAGGTTCATTATATCCTATATGGGGGTCCCCCTCCCCAACCCGGGCCCCAAAAAAAAGTATCCTGTAGGTTCATTATATCCTATATGGGAATCCCCCTCAACATGTCCCCCTCCCAAATTAAAGTTTTTGGGAGGTTTTATTATATCCTAATGGGAATCCCCTCACCATGTCCCTCCAAGTAAAGTCTTTTTTTTAGGTTCATTATAAACCATATGGGAATCCCCCTTTACAGTCCCGGCCCAAATAATGTATCCTGTAGGTTCTTTTTAACCTATATGGGAATCCCCTTTATCATGTCCCCGGGCCAAGGGAATGTTATGTGTGGTTTATTATATCCCAAGGGATTCCCCCCCATCAGACCTCCAAGTAAATTCCCCGTGTAGGTTTATTAAAATTTCCCATAAAAGGGGAAACCCCCCCTTTCCCCTTCCAAGTAAAGTCCCTGTGGTTTATTATATCCTATAAGGGAATCCCCTTTTTAAATTCCCCCTCCAATAATGTCTGTGTAGGTTTTATATATTATTTTTAAAGGAATCCCCCTTATCAATCATCCAAGGGGAAATTTTTGTGTAGGTTCATTATATCCTTTATGGGGAAACCCCCCCCTCTGTTCCCGGGCCAAATAATGTATCCTGTAGGTTCATTATATCCATATTGGGAACCCCCTATCATGTCCCGTCCCCGAATGTCTTGGGGGTAGGTTCATTAATCCTATATTTGGGAAACCCCCTTCCCCGACCTCCAAATAAAGGGCTCTTAGGTTCAAAATTAATTCCCAAAAATGGGGAAACCCCCCTCAATTCCCTCCAAGTAATGTCTGTGTAGGTTTTAAAAATTAATTTTTCCCATAGGAATCCCCCTCATCAATCCTTCCCAAATTAAAGTCTTGTGTAGGTTCATTATATCCTATATGGGAATCCTCCCCACATCCCTCAAGTAATGTTTTGTAGGTTCATTATATCCTAATGGGAATCCCCCTCATCATGTCCCCCGGGCCCCAAATAATGTTTTCCTGTAGGTTAAATTTTATCCTATTGGGAATCCCCCCCCATCAGGGCCCTCCAAAATAATTCTTGTGTAGGTTCTTATATCCTATATGGGGTCCCCCCTTTTACGCCCATTTCCCAAGGGAAAGTCCCTTTTGTAAATTCATTATATCCTATATGGGAACACCCTCCTCATGGCCCCCTCCAAATAATTCTTTTTAGGTTCAAATTATTTTTCCCTTTTTGGAATCCCCCCCCTCAATTTCCCCCAAGTAAAGGCTTGTGTAAAGGGTTTATTATATCCTATATGGGAATCCCCCCCATCATGTCCCTCAAGAATGTTTTGTAGGTTCATTATATCCTATATTTGGGGAAACCCCCTCATCATGTCCTCCCAAATAATTCTTGTGTAGGTTCATTATATCCTATTTTGGGAAAACCCCCCTCCCCATTTTTCCCTTCCCAAATAATGTCTGTGTAGGTTTTAAAATTCATTTTCCCAAATGAAATCCCCCCCCATCCCAAAAGGCCCCCTCCAAATAATGTATCCTTGTTTAAGGCCCCCCAATTTCAATTTATCCCAAAATATGGAATCCCCCCCATCATGTCCGTCCAAGTAAATTGGTTTTTTCCCGTAAGGTTCCAAATTTTATTTTTCCTTTTATGGGAATCCCCCTTTATTAAAAGTCCCCCCCGTCCCGGAAAGGGGAATGTCCCCCCGGTTTTTAGGTTCATTTTATGGTTATTCTATTTTGAGGGAATCCCCTCAAAAAACAAAAGTCCCTCCAAGTAATGTCTCGTGAGGGTTTATTATATGGGGATCCCCCCATGTCATTTATTCCAGACACTCACAGTACCTCAAAATTTGAAACTGTTGTTGATAATTCCCATCCAAGTAATGTCTCGTGTAGGTTCATTATATGGGGAAAACCCCCCTTGCATATTATTTCCAGACACTCACAGTACCCCCAAGTTTGATAACTGTTGTTTTATAATGTCTTTAATTTTTCAAAAATTTTTTTATCAAAATAAGAAAAATCAGCAGCAGGTTTTTTTTTTTAGAATTAAAACCCCCTTTTTTTTTAAATTTAAGTTTTTTTTAGATTTTCATTTTCCCCAAATTTTTTTTAAAATTTTCGTGTATTTGTTTTGTATTGTAGGTAAAAGGGGGACTTAACAACGAATCAGTTTTGGGGAAAAGACTTTTTCCCTTTTTTTGCTTTTTTACAATTTTAAAACCCTAAAAGGAAAAAATTTTTTTTAGCTGCACAGATAAAAAAAGTCAAATGTTGTGTTTTAAAAATTTTTTAATAAAATTTTTAAATTTATCACAAAAAAAACCCCCCCAAAAAAAAGTTAAAAAAAATTATTTTTTTTTATACTTATATGCTAGTACCTTTTAAAAAATTATTTTTTTATTTTTTTTCTGTTGTTCATATTTTGTTTTTTTAAAATTTGTCTATCTTTTTTTATGATTTTCTTGGGGTTGTGTTTTTTGATAAATTTTTAAGACTTTTAAGGGATAAAGCCACGCCTGTCAGGGTGACATGCAGTTTTGGTACTCAGTGCCCAAACTGCCAGTAAAACCCTTTTGGGCACCAAATGTAAATTTTAAATTTTTTAATTTTGTTTTAATAAAAAAAAAAAATAAAAATTTTTTTGGGGGAAAGTAATTTTTAAAAATTTCCCCTTCATTTTACAAATTAACAATTTTTTTTAAAAATATGAATTCATTTTACAAAAAAATTTTTTTTGCTGAAACTGTTTTCTCAAAAAAGAAAAAGTAGGGAATGATTATTGTGTGTGGGGAATTTTAAAAATATTACCTCTGTTTTTTAAAATTTGTATTCATTTGAAAATTTTTTGTACACAGTCCGACCTTATCTAAAATAACATGGTTTTGGGGTTTTATGGGGGGCCCCTAAAAACGAAAAAAACAGGGGGAAAGGGAAATTTTTGAAGAATTTTACAAATCACAAACCCAATCTCCGGGGGGGTACCGGGGGGGTTGGGGGCCCAAAAACCAGAAAAATAAAAATTTTTAAAACCTTAAAACAAAGGTTTTTAAGGGTTTAAAAACCCGTTTTGTGTGTGCAAGAACTTTTCCCGATGAATTTTTTTTTTAAATTGGGGTTTTTTGGAAAAAGACTTGCCCCTATCATCATTTACAAAAACGGGTTTTTCAAAACCCAAAAACCCTGTCCCCTTTTGAATTTTTTGCAAAAAGGTCCCGTTGAATGGTGAAAATGAAAACAAGGGTCTTTTTAGACAATCAAGTTTACTTTAAAAATTTTTTGGGGAAAGTGCCCGGGGTTTACCCCTTTTTTTTTTTTTGGGGTTTTTAAAAAAAATGCCCCTTTGGGCAAGGGAAAAAAATGTCAATTGGCAAATCCAGTTGCATTTTGGGCAGGTCCATCAAGTTTTAAAAATTTGTCCAGCAACTTTTTTGAAGGGGGTTTGTTTTTTTAAAAAAGGGGAAAATTATCCGGACAAGAATGGTAAAAGGCGACAATTTTCTATTTTTAAATCAAGGTCCCCCATAAAATTTAAAAATTTTTGAAAAGGCCCCCGTAATTTTGTTTGAGGGGTTTTGTTTTAAAAACCTGGCAAATTATCTCTGGCTAGATTTGTTAAAGACCGTCAAGGTTTTGCCTTTTTTAAAATCAAGGTCACATCGTCATTTTTCCTTAAAATGTACAAGCAATTTTTCCTGGAGTAATTACTTTGTTATTTTGGGTTTTTTTTTTTAAAAAACCCGGGGGCAAATTACTTGGACTGATATGGGGTCCCTTTGGGAAAAATACCCGGTTGCTAAGGGTTTTAAATCAAGGAAAAAAAGTCATTTTTCCCAAAAACTGTAAACATTTTTTTTCCAGGGTTTTAAACATGTTGTGTATGGATTGTTTTGAAATGTTTGGGGACAAGTTATCCTTGGACAAAACGTGTATGCTTTCATGAATGGTCTTTGTTTAAAAAACGGGGGGCCCATATTTGGGTTTTTAGTCGGCCAAAGATTCATTTGCCCAAAAATCACTTCTTTTTTTTTTCCCCGTTTCTATATTCCTGAAAAAAAAATAAAAAAAAACAAATGGCAGGGTCATCAGTGCCCCTTTTAAAGATCTCAAGTTTAAATTTTTAAAAAAAAAAAAAAAAAACAAATTATTTTTGGATGTAACATAAAGTGATGATGATGTACAAATGCAAAAAATTTTTTCGTTTTTTTAACTTCTTTTTTTCTTCTTATAAAAAAAATTTTTTAAACCCCTTTTCATTTTTTTTAGTATCAGTTTTCACTATTTTTTTAGGAAAAATTCCGAAAGAGATTGTATTAGTGATGATTGTTGGTTCGTATAATTTTTTTCTTTTTTTTTTAAAAACCCTTTTTTTTTGCCTCCCCTTTTGCTTTTAGGTTATTTTATTTTCAGTCTGTGTTTTTTTTGTCTGTCAAACACCCCAAAGTTTACCTTTTGGTTTTTTTTTTTAATCCCCTGCCCAAAAAGGGGGGGGGGGTTAAAAGGAAGGGCCCCTTGTCTGTCTGTCGCCCCTCTGTCCCCCGTCCTGTCCGTCCCCAAACATTCCATGTCCCCTCCATATCTCCTTTTCCGCTTAAGGGTTTTTTTTTAAAATTGCCTCAAAAGAAACCAATTTTTGACGTGTGCAAACACAGGTGGGGCAGCTTGTGGGCCAAAGGGGCAAGGTCCCAAATAAAAGGGGAAAGGTTTGAACCTTCAATTCCTTTTTTTTTCGTGTTTGCTCCCTATCCCCCTTCCCCCTTTAGTTTTTCATGAATCTTCCTCAAATATTCAAAATTTGGCATGTTTAAAAAAGGGGTTTCAGTCATGTCGGCTCCGGGGCAAGGTCCCCTTGGGGGGTTTTTTTTAAAACCCTTTTATTTCCTTACAATTTCATGTCCACTCCATATCCCCTAACCCCCTTAAAGGGGTTTTTAAAAAAACCCCCCCCCCAAAAATATAAATATAATTGAGTGAGTGCAAAACACAGGTTGCGCCTTCGGTCAAGGAAGGCCCCACTTGAAGGTCAATGTTTGAACTTAAATTTAAAAATTTTTAAAATTTTTGTGTCCACCCCAAAAAACCCTTTCCCCCCCTAAAGGGGTTTTAATGAAACTTAAAAAATTTAAAAAACCCCAAATTGGGGAAATGTGCAGAAACAGGGACGTCTTTTGGTCAAGTTCACATTTGGGGGGGTTTTCAGTTTCTTTCCTAGTATTTTTGTTTCCATGTATATTTCTGCCCTGAATCAATACATAAAATTGTTTTAGTTATATATATAGCGGGGCCCAATTTTTTTAAGGGAAAAATTTTTCCCCCTTTTTTTAAATTTTTTGTATACATTTTTTTTTGATTTTGTATAGTAACCAAAGCTTTTTTTGATATTTCACCGTCAAAATTTTTTGTGTTGTTGTAAATCCCCCCCGGGGGGGGGCGGGGGGGGTTTGGGGGAAAGGGCCCCTTCGCCCTGTCGGGCCAAAAACAATTCGGGCCCCCCTCATATCCCTTTCCCCCCCCTTTGGGGGTTTTTCTGGAAGATGCCTCAAAAAAAAACCCAAAAATTGAACGAGTGAAAAAACCCCGGTGGCCCCCGGGGGGGGAAAAAGGCCCAAGGTCACTTTGAAAGGCAATTTTTTTAACCCTTTTTTTTTTCCCTTTTTAAATTTTTGTTTTGGGTGTCTTTTTTTTAAAAAAAAAAAAGGGGTTTTCAAAGTGCTAAAATTAAATTGTTGGAAAAAGAAGGCAATTTCCAAAAGAAAAAAACATAATTTTCAATTGGATCTCTATTGTCTTAAATAAGAACCCCTTTTTTTGTTTTGGGGCTTTTTAAAAAGGTAACCAAAAGCTTTATTCAAGGCACCTTCCCACTTTTCACAATCATATTTTGCCTGAATTTGCTCCCCACAGTGACATGTGTCAACCCGGGTCGAATGCAACTAGTGAGTCAAAATTTTTATTATAAATTGCCCACAGTGATTCTTTTTTGGGGAAAATTTAATTTTAAAAATATTATACATTTTTGTCAAACTAAATACTATCTTGTCTTGCTTCCCTTTTCCCTAATGAAAAATGCATTTTAAAAACCCCTTTTCCCTCATGGGGGAAACCATGAAAAGATTTTGAACAAAAAAAACCCCAATCAGCCTGCGAGTAACTCGGGCTGATCGGGTTTTTATGCTGTTTGCGCCCTCAGTGGGGGAAAAATGAGGACTTTAAAATTAATTGGAAGGGGTTTAACTGTGGTTTTTCGATAGGCTTATGGGGTCCCTTTTGAGTGCAAAAAAATGGTCATATGAGGGAAAGGTTAAACCCCACTAAAAGTAGTCAAAAAGGGTTTTAAATCTTTAATATGGAGGCAGCAGGGATATGCTGTCCTTGGTCCCCGTTTTCTTAAAAATAACATCTTTTTTGATCACCAAAAAGGGTTTAAAGTTTTTCTTTGTTTTGAAAATGTATGTCCCTTTTTTTTCAAAAATTTTTTTTCCCTGTGAAATGGAAATTTTTCAGACAGGGTTCTTACATTTGGGGTTTAGCCCCTCCCCTGATCTTTGGGTCTGCCCCGGAAAATTTTTCCTTCACCCAACTACCCGCTGGAAATTGGTGTAGAAAAAATCCCCCGTTTATTCCGACATCACTGATTTTACCCAATAAAAATTGTTAAATAAAAAAACCCTTTTTAAAAACTGACATTGTTTCAGCTTTTTTTGTTATTTTAAAATTTTTGGGTTTTTTTGGTTTTAAAAGGGGCCCTTTTTTTTGTAGGAGACTTTTTTTTGCTTGGCAATGTCTTTTTGTTTTTTAAGAGACTTAAAAAATCAAAAACTTTTAAAATGTTATCAAGAAAAAAAATTTTTAAAAAAAAACAACAAATTTTTGGGTTTTTACCAAGTATACCCGTGGGCTCAGTGTTGCAGAGATACTTTCCCCTTTTTGTCCCCATAAGCTATTGTTTTTATGCATTTAATCGCAAAAAAATTTTTAAAAGTAAAAAAACTGTTTTATTTTTGCATTAAAATTTCATTTAACTTTCCAAAAATCGTCTTTTTTACTTAAAAATTTAAGCATTAATGGGGTTGGGGGGTTCTTCTTCCTTTGGGAAATCTGTAAAATTTTAAAAAAAAAAATTTTTTTCCCCCTTCCCTGCTGGCAAAAGGTTTTAAATTGTTACCCTATCCGTTATGTGTTTAGGGGTTTTTGCACAAGTTTTTTACCCCGCTGAATTTTTTATGAAGGTGGGGTTTTGAAAAAATTTGTCCATGAAAATTTTAGGTCAAACGAGGGGGACAAACAAAAAACCCCGGTTGCTAGTTTTAAAATAAAAATCACAGCATCAGTTTCCTTAAAATCTATCCCCTGTAATTTGTTATGAATGGGGGTTTTTGAAAAAATTTTGGGGACAAATGCCTTAGGACAAAATGAGTGTCGCGAAACCAGAAAAAGGTGCTAGCTTGAAGGTAAAACACCAAAAATTTTTTTGCTTTAAAAAAGTTACAGCGTAATTTTTTTTTTGAATGAACATGTTTTGATCCTGGAAAAAATTTGTCATGAACAAGAACCAAAAATTTTTAGCTCCCCAAAATAAAGGGGCCAGCAGTTAGTGGTTTGAAATTTGTGCTTTTGGCTGAAAAATTGTTTTTGTATGGTCTTTTTTTAATTTAAAATTGCGGGGTTTTTCCTAGGACAAACCCGTAAAAAACAAGAGCGGGGGGCTAATTTAAAAGGGCAAGGTAAAGCAAAAAGTTGCCTTTTAAAATTTTGTTCCCGGCTATAATTTTTTTACAAAGGGTGTTTTAAAAATTTTTTAAACATTTTTTAAACCCCCTTTTTTAAAAATTTTTAAAAAAAATAGCTTTTTTCTTTTAAAAAAGCTAATATGTGATCTATGCATGTTGTAAAAGAGTCTACCCCTTTTGGGCCCCTGCGCAAGTTTTTTTTAAAAAAGGTTTTTTCTTTTTTTTTTCCCTTCCCCTTTTAAAAGCTTTTTTAAGAGCCAAAGTGTTATTTTAGTTTTGTAAACGTCGTTTTAAGATCCCCCCTTGGAAATCCCTTGGGTGGATCAATTTTGGGGGACCCCTTCTAGGGTTCAAATTTTTTTTTTTTGTTGACACAATTTTTCAAGTGTTTTTTGGGTATGACTGGATGACTATCCTGGTGGAAAAAACCATGTTTTTAAATTTTGGGGCTCCAAGAAAATTTGGAAATTTTTTTTGACAAAAGGCTTCAAAACTTTATTTTATAGATCGGAATTTTTTTTACCCCTTTATCAAAAAATAGGATATCCTTTTTCCATGGAAGCTTCGCCTCCCCCGGCCCCTGAATCCTGGGAAAAAAGAACGTTTTAAAACTTAAATTTTTTAAAAAATATTTTCCCCTTTCGTAAAACAAACCGACACGACAAAATTTCCCCCGAATAAAACTTTTCCGCTGGGGTGAAAAAAATTTTTTTTCCCGGGTTTTTTATTTAAACGAAAAACAGAGAAAAAGCCTGAACTTTTACGCTTTTCCCCAATTTGATTTGATTGGTTATAACTTTGCATTTTTTGGGGAAATTTTTAAAAAGCAGTACACTTTTAAAAAATTGGGTTTTAAAATGCCTGGATACACCAAACGTTGTGCCATCTCTCTCTGGGGTTTGGGTTTTTCCCCCTTTTAATAAAAATGGCATTTACGAAAGAAGTCATTTATTTTACTAGTGGGGCCCCTACGAAACTTCCGGGGTTTTTATTTCTTTTAAAAGGGTTTCAGATTTGCGAGGGGAAAAGTTTTTCTATGTATTTGGACAAAGATAAAATCCCGCCCTGCCCCTTTAGTCCTTCTTTATGCTTCTATAGGGTTGCTTCCCCAAAGCTTTTCTATTTTACACAATTTCTGCTTTGGGGAAAACATTTTTAGGCTAATATTAATTTTCCCCCCTTTTTTTATTCCTTTTTTTTACCTTTAAAAAAAACCCGTTTTTTCAGCGTTTTTTTTTTAACCCTTTCCAGAAATAAAAGTTACAAAATTTTTTTCCCTTATGTTTATTTTAAAAAAAAGTATTATCAGGTAAAAAAATTTTTTTTTCCTTCATCATTTATCATGCAAAAATTTTTAAAGGGGGTATTTTTAAGGGGGTTTTTAGGGTTGGGGCAGGGTTTTTTTTAAAATGTAAAAGGGTTTTTGTATGGAAAAACAGCATTTTTTTGGCTTTTTGGGGGGCAAAAAAAAAAAAAAAATGTTAAAACTTTTTTCACAGGGAACTTTTATAAAAAAAAACCATAAGCTTTGGTTTTATTTTACAATACCCGGGGTTTTTAATTTTTTTTTAATAAAAAAATTTTTTATCAAAAAAAAACATTTTGCACCAGGTTTTTGCATTATATCAGTAAAAGAAAAAAATTATAAATTTTCTTTGACCTACCTTTTTTAATTGCCCCCTTTTTTTGGGCCCCCCCCCTCCCGTGATTAACTCTAGCTTGCATCGTCGGGGGGAAAATTGTCATATTTTGGGGGTTATAAAGCAAAGGGGGTAACTTGGTGTACCGATAATGGGGGTTAAAATTTTTCTAATTTTAATATCCGTTACATTTAAATCATTTTTGGATTTTATCCATAGGAAAATCTGTGTGCTTGCGCATTTCAATTGCGTCATTTTTTTTACCTATTAGGTTTTGGGGAAAAAATTTTTTTGGGGAGTTTCCATGCAAGAAGGTTTACCAAACCTTTTTTTTTTCTTCTATATTTTTACTTTATTTTTGGTGAAGTATTGGCCAAAACCTTACAAACCCAAAAGTGACACTGTAGCCCCCGGAAATGGGGGGGGGAATAAGACTTTGTTTTTATTCAAAAGTAAAAAGGCATTGTCATAAAAAAAAAAAATTGAATTTGATCCAAACCTATGTTAAATTTTGGGGGTCAAAGGGTTTTACCAGACTTTCAGTCACTAGGGGCCTTTCTTACATTTAATTTGAGGACTTTAAAACCCCTTTTTAGCTATGATTTTAAAATAAACAGCAAAAAACAAATGTGTCCCATTGGGCTGTTTTGTCCCTATGTGGGACTTAAAAAAAAGTAAGTAAGCTGGAAGGTACACCCTAAAAGATGTTATACTTTTGCTCCCCCCCAAAAATTTTTTTTTGGAAAAAAAATTTTTTTTTTTGTCAGGTTGTTTTCGTCTGTCACCCTTTTTTTTTAAAAAAAACCCCAAAAGTATAAAAGTATTTTAAAAAAGTAATTACAGGGGAGAAAAAACTAGGTGGGGGAATTTTTATGCACAAAAATCTAAATTTGCCCCATTTTTTTGTTTTTATTGCCTTTGTTAAAATTTTTTTTAAAATTTTTTTTCGACAAAAACACATGCAATAGAGACATTTTTTTGAAAATTCATAAGTGGTAGGTTCTTGGGGGAATTGCATCACAAGCCCGTAACTCTGCACTTCATATTTGGGTTTTGCCCTTTTTAAATTTTTAAAAATAATCCGGAGAAAGTGGGGTTTGGAGATTTTTAACCTTTTCCCCAAAATTTCTTTTTGGTTTTTTTCCCCTTTTTTCACAATTGTATGTCCTTAAAATAATTCTTTCTACTCTGATTTTCAATGAAATTTAAATTATGTAAAAAATTGATAAGAAAAAAATTGGTCATGCAAAAGGGCCATAATTGCCCCTGTTTTTTTGGGGGTTTAAATTTCCCCCCTTTTCACAAATTTTTTGGTAGATCGCTATTTTCAAAGCAAAAAAAGCAGACCCGATTGGGCCCAAAGTCATGTGTGCCCCATGTTGTGAGTGGGGTGGGGAACATCAATTTTTTTTGAAAACAAATCCAAAGTTTTTTAAAATTCTTTTTTTTCTAAATCAACAATCTGGTGTAGTATAATTTTTTTCTTTTTTTTTGTCCAAAGATAACGAGGTATCGCCGTTTTTGGGAACTTGCAATTTTTAAGACCATGAGGGTGCCATGACTGCATTTAATGATGTGGCCATCCCCAAATCCCCATGTGAGATGAGGGGTGTTTTCCGCGGGAGGTACGGGTTTATGTTACCCCTTTTAAAAGACAAGCAAAAAAAAAATCAGTTTTCTACCAAAAAATTTTTTTTTTTTTTTCCCCTTTTAAAAAATTTTAAAAGTTGTCGAAAAAACCCCAAAAAAAAAGATTACATTATAAAAAACGAAATAGTATGTATGTTTTTTTCCACAATAAAATTATAAAAAAAAAAAGTTATTTGCTTGTTTTTTTAAAACCCCTTTCGAGTGTTGTGCCCAAAAAAATTTAAAAAAAACTCAAAAAAATTTGGAAAAAAGCTTGATAGGCAAAATCTCATTAAAATTTTTTTAAAACCCCCAAAAAAACCCGTATTTCAGTGTTTTTTGAGAACTGAAAAAATTTACATGCGCCCCCTCAACTTCCACTAATTGGGGGATGTTGTCAAAAAAAAACCAAAAATTGGGGCCCAAATTTAGTATTAATATAGATTTTTTTCAAGTTTGAAAAAATTTAAAAAAATTTTAGTTTATATGGCGGGAAATTTTACGACTTTTACAGCTTTTCCCCTGGTCACGGGCACTTTTCTTTATCAATCCCCGGGGGTCTTTCACTCGCATGGACCCAAACATTAAGCATGACAAAATTTTACCCCCACTCCGGGAAACCCCTTTCCCCCCTGGGGGAAGGGAAAAAAATGGGAAAATTTTTTTTCTAAAGGGGAAAAATTTTTTCCCCCTTGGGGAGGCCCAAAAACCCCGGGAAAACCTTCAATCCTGAAGCATGTTTTTTATCATGTTTCCCCGATAAAAAATTAAAGAATTACTTGGAGTTTAAACCCAAAAAAAGTAAACTTAAAAGTGTCCCCCCCTTTTTTAAAAGGGGTTTAGAAAATCATCACCAAATTGGTCAAAATGAAAAAATTTCCAAAATTTTTAAATAAATTTTTAATAACCATTTTAAAAGCCCCATCATCAGATTTTTGTTTTTTTCAAATTGCTGGGGGGCTATTTTGCTATGAAAATTTTCTTTTTTGTTTTTTGGTATTTATATTTATTCTTTGCAGAAAAATTTGGGGAGAAAAGATGCTTTACTTTTTAAAGCGTGAGGGATTTAAAGGGAAGGGAGGATTTTAAATTTTTGGGGTTTATTTTTTTTTCTAAAATGGTACTAAATCCCAGGCCCTATAGTCGAGGATTAACATCTCCCCAAAAAGTGGGAGGTCAGGAGCCCCCGTCAAGTCTTAAAAAATTTTACTGTAGTTCTCATTTGGGGATCCCAAAAAGAATTTTTATAAAAAATTTTTTTGGATATTGAAAAATGATTGTATCATGTCAAATAGAAAAAGTAAAATTTATAAACCCGGTACTGCAGTGAAGACGTGTTTTTTTTTTTTTAACCTTTTACCTCATAATTTTATGTCCCAAAAATTTTTCTTGTGATTTTAAAAATTTTTGAACATTTTAAAAAACATTAAAAAAGAAGATTTTTTTTTTTGGGGGCTGATCCAAGTGGAAATTGAAATACAAAAATTTTTTTGAGCAAACAGAAAAAACCCATCAAACGCTCCTTAAAAAAATGAAAGCCGGGGGGTACTTGTTTTTTAAAAACCCCCAAAATAGTTGTTTGAAGCAAGGATTTAAAAAAAAATTTTTCCCCTAGAGGGAAAACAAGTTGGGAGACATAAAAAACCCAAAAAAACATGTATGGGCTGGAAAAAAACTACTTTGTAGGTTTTTTTTTTTCTATAAGATTATACACAGGGCCATCCCAAAAAATGGAGTATTTAATTAAACTTGAAATGTTTTAATTGTTTTTTTAAAAAATTAAGTTTTTTTTAATTCATATTAAAAAAGTTTACTTTTTTAAAATGAGAATCAATGAGCTTCTGGAAAAAACTGCCCCAAAAAATAAAAAGGGGCTACACCTTGCAATATTTTAAAAAATCAAATGAGAAGCAATAAATGACAACTTTTGGGGTGACTTTTAAAAAACGCCTTAAAAACTTGTTTTTCATTTTTTGCACTATTGTCCTTCCCCTTTAAAAAGGATGTTTACTGAAAAGAATTGATTTTTATTTTTTTTGGGCAAGGGGTTTTAAATTTTTTAAAAAGCAGTTTTTTAAAAAAACAAAAATTTTTAAAAAATTTAAATGATCTTGCAAAAATTTCCCAAAATAAAAAAATATGAAAAATTTTTTTTTTTAATTATATGTATAATGCATGTCATGAAAAATTTTCGTAAATTTTTCCTTTTTTTTTAATTTTATAATTGCTTTTTTTTTTATACCATTTTTGGAGTGACATGTCAAAAATTTGGGGGATTGTATCCCTGTTCCCCTCTGTTTTTCCAAAAAATTCTTTTTGTGTCTTCAGGATTGAAGGAGAAACCTGCCCCAAAAAAATATTATATTTTTTACAACTGATCAAATTTTGCCAAAAAAACTGCTTCAGAAATTTTTTTTTTAAAATGTGGGGTTGCATATTTGGGTTAGATATTTTATTGTAAAAAATTTAAAATTTAGAGGCAATTTTGATTATAATATATTTTAAAAATACAAAAAAAATTTTAAAACACATAAATACACCACAAATCCCAGATATTTCTTGTTAAATAAATCCAAATTTAAAGAAAAAGAAAGTTTTTGGGAAAACTTTCCATTTTTTTATCCCAAGTACCGTTTCCCCCCCTATTGGTATTTCCCAGCTATTTTTTCTAAAGCAATGTTTTTATTTTGAAAGGTGTGACATAATTTTTTTGGAAAACCAACCAAAAATTTGGGGAAAAAATTTATTGATCCCTGTTTTAAAAAAATTTTTTTATTGAAAAAGTTCAGGGGAAATAAAAACATTCACTAAAAAGGGGGACCGGGTTTTCTCCTTTTCACTAATGTTTTTTTTTGATTTTTTAAACCCCTTGTTAAATCTACCCATCAATTTAGCAAGCAAAGACAAATAATTTATGGGAAACCAACATCTGTTTTTTAAATAGGGGGGTTTTATTTTGAATACATTTCTCTGAAACCCCAAAGTACGGAAGTCCCTTTAGGGCCCCTTTTTTGTTATTGATTTGAAAAAGAATTTCTTTCCCAAAAATACACACACAATTTTTATAAAATTAGTTCCCCCAAAGAACCAGAGGCATAGAAATTGCCACCTACCTAACTTGGTTCCCCCCCAAATTTTACGTAAACAGTGCCCCTCCAAAAAGGTGAAAGTCACAAAAAACCGGCAATACCATGGGTATATGGTTTAAACCTAAAAAACCCTACTATTATTTATCAGCTGTAAAATACCCCCCCTTCAGAAGTTGTGGGAAAATAGAATCGCTTTTCAATCCCGTAATTTTTTATTATCACGTAATCTGTCATTTCCCTTATTTCACTACTCCTGCAGTTCCCTTTTTATCGTTTCATTTCAAATTTCCTTTTTTTCATGTCCTGTCAATTCCCTTTTTATAAATCACTTCCTCAATTCCTTTTTTTTTCTTTTGTCAATTCCTTTATCACGTCACACCCTCTTTTTTTTGTCATGTCCCCAATTCCCTTATTTCATGTCCTTAATTCCCTTATTAACGCACATCCCCCAATTCCCATGCAGCCCCGTCAATTCCCCCTTTTTAGTCAATCCCTCAATTCCTTTTTGCACACATTCCTGTCAATTCCCCCCATTGTCACATCCTTTTACTTCCCTTTTTTGTCTGTCAAATTCCCAAATTCAATCCGTCAATTCCCTTTTTTTTGTCCGTCAATCCCCTTTTCATGTCCCCCTCAATTCCCTTTTTCACTCACATCCTGTCAATTCCCCTATTGTATGTCCTGTCAACCCCCTTTTATGTCCTGTCAATTCCCCTTTTGTCACCAACCGTAATTCCCCATTTCTTTTCAACCCCCATTTTCTGTCCGTCAATTCCCCCCTTTTCTGTCCAAATCAATTCCCCTTTTTTCACTCACATCCTTAAACCCCCCTTTTTTTTTCTTGTCAATCCCCCCATTGTCAGTCTGTCAATTTCCTATTGTCATGTCCGCCAAAAATTTCCCCTTTTTTCACATCACATCCGTCAATTCCCCTATTTTCTGTCCGTCATCCCCCCCCATTGTTTCCCCCGCCGTCAATTCCCCTTTTGTCAATCACATCCCGCAATTCCCCATTTCATTCCTGTCAAACCCCTTTTGCATTCCGCATTCCCCTTTTTTACATCACACCCCGTCAATTCCCCCCCTGTCTTCCTGTAATTCCCTTTTCACCTCCTTTTTTTCCCTATTTTCCTGCACCCCTTTTGTCCATCACATCCGTCAATTTCTTTTTTTTCCTGAAATCAAAGGTCAAAATTTTACTCATAGCGAAATAAATTGAAAACACCTTTTAATTTATTAAATTTTTTGGGAAAAAAAGCATAAAAATTTTTTTAAAGTACAAAATTTAAAAATAAATTTGAAATCATATTTAAAAAAAATTTTAAAAAAAAAAACTGTTAAATTTTTAAAGACAAAGGTTTTTACTGGGAATGGTTTTGGTTTTTTCTTAAAAAGGGATAGAAAGAAAAAAACTGGAAATCTAAAACCCCCCCGTGGGGGGTAACACCCAGGCCCCGGGGCCCCCTTTTTTTGAGCCCCCAAAAGGTGATAAGGGTAGGGAACTAATTAAGCCTTTTTTTTTTCGGGCACCCAAAATTTCTGCAGGACCCCCAGTAAAATGAAATGTGTCAAAAAAAAAAAAACATTTTTCCCCGTAATAACTAAAAAATTGAATTGTTGATTTTTTGGCTTTAATACGCCATTTCAATAAGGGGGGCCCGACAATTGGGCACCCAAAAAAATAATAATTTTTGAACATGAATAATTTATTGACGGGTAAAAATATTAAAGAATATTATCAAATTGGTTCGGGTGTAATGTTTATAAAAAAAGAATACAATGAGTTGTCAAAAAAGAAAAGGCACATTGGGTAAGGGGGTAATAAATTTTGTACTCAGCAGAATTTTCTACCCACCAGTGGCTACCTGAGTACTTAAGTCAGCCCTGATTTGGTGATTTGCTTCATGTTAGTTCTTATACATAATTTATGCAGTGATATCTTTTAAGTCCCTTCCAATTGTCAAGGTCAGGGGACATGTTTGTTGACTACAAATCCTAAGGTTACATGTTCAATCAGCACAAGGCACATAGTACTGGTAAAATACAGGAACTAGTTAGGAGAATTAGTAAAGTTAAAAAAAACACTTGTTTCCCAATCAAGCATACATTGTGTCAACAAACAAGTTAAAGTTTTTAAAAACCCCAAAGATTTTTGGTGACTTACATGAGAGGGTACAGTGACCATCCCCATCCCTGCAGTTTTCCTTCCCTCAACAAATGAACCAAATACGGTAACCTTATACCATGCGTTGAGAATGAACATGCATATGTTATATATACTAAATAAGTTTAAAATAATTGTTTTGCAATCAGTGTAAATTGTTCAAAGCGGCTCATTCATTGATGGTCTTTCACTAAAATTTGATTTTTTTTAGTGTATGTGAAATTACGTCATAAATACCCATCTACAGACACATGATTACCTGATGGAACGATCCATGATTGTAAAAAGAACAATGAGGGGTTTTTCCCATCTTTTTTCCTTTTTTTTGCTTTTCTTTTACTGTAATGGCTAGCAATCATTTCTGTTTAAATTATGCCATATTTTTGACCTTCCAATTTATGGGATAAAAATTTGTTTGTTTTTGCTGAAGAATCAGCATCGGAAGAACAGAAGTTGGAAACAAGGGAGTCGGGGTGCCTACCCTAGCTCATTTTGCAAATAGACCCCTTGGTTCTTTTACAGCCCGGTGTATAGCACCAATACATGAGAGACAAGTTCCTGGGTAGAACCGCACTGATACTCAAGTTCCCTACGCCTTTGATTTGACGCAGTCACCGGGAGAAAGTGCTCCAGCTGGATTCCAACCCCAGACGGCTGAAACACAAAGCTGACTCTCTGCCACTGAGTAATTGCACCATCATGGCTGAACCCAGAAATTGCTACCCTTAACTGGTGAACACACCATGTTGCAGAACATATTACATGGTACTGCAAGCACTAGTGCATTGGGGATACCGTATTTCATATTTAACTGATTTCACCAAAGTTCATTTACAAAATAAACATATTCCCATTCAATAGACCTACACTTGTCAAGTTTTTTGTTTTGGAAACAAAGGCTTCACCAGCATTAAAAGGAGAGTAGAATTTTTTTTTTTTTTATTTTCTACTGATCGTCTGTGAACAAGCTGCTTTTAAAATGAAACTTGATAAGAGTAAATATTAAGAAATTGAATAATTTTTATCATTCAATACATTTATTTCTCATTTTCAGGATAAATGTTGATGAATGTGCTTTAGCATTGAAGTATCAGGACCAGGTAAATATGTAATTATACCCCCACAAATGAAATTTGGGGGGTTTTATAGGAGTCACCCTGTTGGTCGGTCCGTCCGTCGGTCCGGCGGGTTTGGGCTTCAAATATTTGTCCGGAGCATTTCTCCAAAACTACTGTACCTATGTTGATGAAACTTCATATGTAGATTATCTTGATAAGAGGAAGTGCAGTGCACAAGAACCATAACTCTGCATGTATTTTGAAAGGAGTTATTGCCCTTTGTCATTTTTTAATCTTTTGATTTGTCCGGACCATTACTCCCAAAACTAAAATAGCTAGGTTGATGAAACTTCATATGTAGATTGATCTTGATGAGAGGAAGTGCAGTGCATAAGAACCATAACTCTACATGTCTTTTAAAGGATTTATTCCCCTTTGTTAATTTTTGTCTTTTGATTTTGTCTGGAGCATTTCTCCAAAACTACTGTACTTATGTTGATCAAAAATTCATATGTAGATAGACCTTCATGAGAGGAAGTGCAGTGGCTAAGAACCATAAATCTGCATGTATTTTGAAAGGAGTTATTGCCCTTTGTCATTTTAATCTTTTGATTTTGTCCGGACCATAACTCCTATACTAAAGTAGCTAGGTTGATGAAACTTCATATGTAGATTGATCTTGATGAAGGAAGTGCAGTGCATAAGAAAACCACAACATAAATTCTTAAAGACAGTTTTTGCAAACAATAAATATGGATGTGAACCCTAATTAGACTGCATTTTTTTTCTCCTCAGCTACAGATCTTGGGGGGAAATTGTTTTCTTCTGTGTGTCTGTATGTGTGTCTCTCTGTCTATCTGTCTGTCTGTCAAAACTTTTTAGCATTGTCCAAAACTTTTGAACCATTGCTCACACTAACTTTTAAAACCCTTTCATACATGTAGTCTTTCACTCATGCAAACTTTTGAAACTGTATTCCTACACATGACAGACTTCCGGTGTGGGTATTGATCACCTTTATGATAATATTTTTTTTTGGTATGCTTATAAGCCCAAATCCTATGTGTGAACATTCGTTTTATGTGTCATGTGAATACATCCTGTGTCAAAGATGGGGTGGGGGTATGAATCACTTCATGATAGTTCTAGTTACAGTTTAATAAGACCATTATTAAATTGTAACATGTTTTTCCATTTCACAGAAAAAACTAGAAAAATCTTGTCAGAAACCAAAAGGCCTGGACTGGAATTTAGATATTTGGTGTGTAACATGACCTTACTGTGAACCTCTACGTTTCATTAAATCATGGCTGTAGGGTTAAAATTGCCCCACCCAAGGATCACTTGATTTTACATAGACTCAGCCAGAATATAGGAAAAAAAACTTAAAAAGATCTTCTCATCAGAAACCACAAGGCCTGGAGTTCAGATTTTTGGTGTGTTACATGGCCTAGTAGACCTCTACCAAGTTTGTTCAAATCATGGCCCTGATATTATGATGGCCCCACACCAGGGGTTTTTACTTGGTTTTATATACAATTACATTGTACATATAAAAGAAGAAAATCATTAAAATCTTCATGTCAGAAACCATAAGAATTGGAGTTTAGATGTTTAGTGTGTAAGCTCAACCTGTCCTGTTCAAATCATGACCTTTGGGTCAAAATTGCCCCACCACAGAGGTCATTTGATTTTAGACTTATGTAGGGCTGTGACCTTAAAGATTTAGACCACAGGTACAGTGAGTTTTTATGTGAAATTCAGATGATCTTGCTGTAATTTTGCATCAATTATATATCCAATTTGACTATGCTATAATAGGCAATGAAGGCAGATATGTTTCTCAGGTGAGCAAATTCAGGGCCATCTAGGCCTTTTTGTTTTGTATAGTGAATCTTCTTGTAGAACCAAAATTAATTTAATTTTGATCATTTGATGATCACAATTTCTGTGACAACTGCTGAGATTCAGGCAACACAAGTGTTCTGAGGAACACCCATACTAGTTGTATATTCCCCCAAATTTAGAGCTTGTATTTGAATCCTTTTAGTTTTATAGTCTTACAAATGGTTTAGATTTCATTTTTTTAATCAGATATCTATTCATGTGAATCATGTGAATTGTCATGAACTGTCATCTTTGTTGGGAGATTTGTCATGACTTGTCAACTTTGTTGGGGAGATTTATCATGAACTGTCATCTTTGTTGGGGAGATTTGTCATGACCTGTCAACTTGTTGGGGAAATTTGTCATGAACTGTCAACTTGTTGGGAGAGGCAGCGGGTAGATATAGATTTTTCGTTCTGTGTGTTCCTATGTTTACCTCAGGTTTTCCTTTGTGTTAAATTTTTTTTCACATCACATCTTCAAATGAAACTTGATACACATGTACATCATGATAAATTAAACTATTTATATTTTATGCTGTAACCTTTTATGCTGTTCAACAGCTGGATGAAAATGAAAAAAATTAATTGTTTACCTTTGCATTAAAGCTTTTTTTCTATGAGGATAGTTCACATCTTCATGGAACCTGGTAGACATGTACATCATAATATTAAAATACTGATTTTTTAAATTTTATGATTGTGACCTATATTTTACTGTTAAATGAGCATGGTGAATTAGTTGACCTGCCCCAAGTTTTCCTTTTTATTTAAGCTTTTCATGACTTGAAACCTAACTAGGAGAAGTGCAGTGACCAAGAATCATAACTGTTCCTGGTCCAGTTTTTTAATTATCTCCCTTTCCTCAATTTTTGTCTGGGGCACATCACTTGCAAACTATACAAGATAATGACTTGAAACTTAAAATATATATAGATGCAAAGTCGGGAAGTGGAGTTATCCAGAACCATAACTCTACCTGGATCACAATCATGTACATCATTATATGAACTATTTATTATTTATGTAATTTATGGCTGCGACCTGTATTTCACGGTTTGATGAAAATGGTGAAAGTGGTTGTTCTGCCTCAGGTTTACTTTTGCTTATAAGTTTTTATTCTATAAAGATGACTTTACATCATAATGAAACTTGGTACACATCATGATATGAATTATGTTATTTTTATGCAATTATATGGCAGTGACCTATATTCATGTTGGATGAACATGGTTTAATTCTTGTTTTTGGTTTGGGTTTAAGCTTTCTTTCTATGAAGATGATTCACATCATCATGACACTTGATACACGTGTCCATCAGATATAATCTTTTCAAAATACAAGAAAGTACATGTTTTTGGTTTGGACCAGTGAATGCCAGCGGGCATCAGTGATGCAGACACAATTCATTTCCTTGTTTTAAATTTATAACCTTTTGACTAAAAGACACATATTTAAGTATTCAAAATTCATATAAATTGTAGAAGAGAGATAGAAACAGAGAGACAGAGAGAAGATGAGAAGCAATATGCCGATTATAAGCTGTCAAGAAAAACAGACTTTTAATTTATCTTATTTTATTATATCATGAACAACACTGATCTCTTGCAGCCACACAGGGACCACCATTAAATCCTGTAAGTATTTGTTTTTTATACGCCCAAAGGGTCATATTATGTTATACCCTTAGTCATCTGTCCTGTAGCAAAACCTTGTGAACTGAACTCCTCCTACACTACTGGAGGGATTTGGTTCAACCATACCAACAATACTTGCCCTTATAGTATGTAGATGTGCATGAAGGCTGGATTTCACTCTCACATGCAACTTTCTAGAGTTATGGTCCCTCCTCAGTTTTTCCTATTTGCAGTTTTATAAGCAGATCCTCATGAATGCAACTCTTCCTACACTACTGGAGGGATTTGGTTCAAACTTTCCAACAATACTTGCCCTATATGTAGATGTGCATCCTTATATGTAGATTTGATCACTCTATGATCTGAAACTTTCAAAAGTACCAGCAAATAATGTTGGAGTCAAACAAAGGTGTTTTTCTCATGTCAGCATTTTGTGAATATGATAAAAATTAATAATTCTGCTCTTTATAGACATCAGTATTGTACCATATAACATACAAGGCTTCTTCACTTTACAATACATTCGGGCGTATATTGCCACGCTTTGGGTGCTCCTGTTGAAATTTCATTTAAGTATACCCTTGATTTATAGGTTTTATGCCCAACTGTCCCACTTTTTGATATTTTGTTTCCCAACTGTCCCACTCAAGATTTTTAGCACCTTGCTGGGTGTGTTTTGATAAGGGATTATAATCTATTTCAAACTACAACACATTAAAATGAATTGAAGTTGTATTATCTGATTTTGTTTCTGATTTTTTTTTGATTTTGTATTTTAAGAGGTAAAATTTCATTTTTTTAGTTATATTGTATTATTTCTTTCTAAAATGTGTTTTTTAAGGTCCATTAAATTAGGGTTACTAAATTAATTGTAATTTATAGTGTAAACATGCATTCCTTTGATCTCTGGCTTTAAAGCTTATGTGAATTGATAAAGATAAAAAAATAATTTGAACTTATTAAGATAATTATCACCTCTGCTACTTTTTTCTTTTAAATTGTGTTAATTGATTGGTCCAACTAAAGTCCATTTATCCTGTATATATTGCTAAGGATTGGATTAAGAAATACAAACAAGTCCTTTGATCTAGCAGTTTACTACTTAAGGTAACAATTTGATTTGAAGTAATTAACATTTTTGGTTATCAATTTATTGTGATTTCAAACTGTGATATCTCATTAATGAACTGAACTGTATCAGATACAATATATTTAACATTCTGATGTAAATGTCTTCATTTGATAGTAAAATTTCACTAAGTAACATCGTCTGAAATTATAAGCTAAAATGGCAAATGCACAAGTGAGTGTGCAGTTTGTCAAGAACCAACGTGGTGGTGATAGTCTGGTTTACAATGGATTCAGATACCAGGTCAAAAACCGAAAACCAACAAGGGTGTACTGGGTCTGTCATGTCCAACCTGTTCTGCTAAAATCACAACAGCTGACAACATTCCAGTTTCTGTGACCAATACCCATAATCAGCCAGCCGAACACATGAACTGAACGCCATAAATAAATCAACTCATGCGAAAGAGGGCACGCGAAGAAACCACGCCGATTCCGTCAATATATGAAGAAGTCATATCCAGTCTGAGAGACAAGAAATGGACGAAGATGCAGAACAAGTCTGCAAAGGATTACCAACCTTCCCCTCCACCAAGTCATCTCTATACAGGGAAAGAGTGCATTGAGACCGGGATACCAAAGTCCAGGAGTGACATAGATTTGGATGGAAAATGGACTGAAACCACACTGGTGAGCAGTTCCTACTGGTTGATGAGCAGAGAAATGACAACAGATGCTGATTTTTGCTACAAGAACAAATCTCCAGCATCTGGCACAGAACCCAACCATATATGGAGACGGAACATTTTATGTGTGCCCAGACATATTCAGCCAGGTCTACACACTCCATGGATAATTGATGGACACATGTACCGTTAGGTTTGCCCTTCTGCCTGGAAAAAGTGAAAGGATTTACTGCAGACTTTTTCAACATCTTCAACAGAAATGCAGGGAAATAGGAATGGAAATGGGACCAGACACACTCCTGATAGACTTTGAGGCAGCAACCAAGCAGGCACTCGCAGAGTGTTTCCAAATGTGAATGTGAAAGGGTGTTTTTTTTCATTACACACAGTGTGTTTGGTGGAAGATACAGAAGCTTGGCTTATTGGACTGTATTCTGAGAATGAGGACTTTAAGAAACTAGGAAGAAGAGCTGCAGTTCTGCCTCTAGTCCCCATACAACATGTTAAGATGTGGTTTTGTCGACTGACGGATGCTGAAAATGCAGAGATTCCAGTGGATTTTCAAGGTTCACAGACTATGTCCACTGAACATTGGGTTGAGGAGACAAGGACAACTGGACCATTTCGAGACAGAAGGCCAAGAACAACAAACAACTTGGAAGGCTGGCACAACAAACTAAAGAAAAGTATGAGACAGTCCACATTCCGAACATTTACAAGTTCTTGGAAACAATACAAAGGATTGAAGCTGCCAATGCTATCAAAATTCTTCAGCACAGGCCGGAGGAGTGAGAAAAAGAAGAGGAGGAAATACCGACAACTTGAACAGAGACTGTCTGCCCTGAAACACAAGTACATGGCTGAAGAATCACTGTGATGGAGTATGCCGATTGTGCATCGCATTTGATTCGGTTTGACGAGTAATCTGTATAGAACAATCAGTAGGGTGGAATGTCACAGTTGTTTAAATGAAATGCTTGTTTTCAAATTAAAACAAAATCAATAAATTGTACCACATCCGAATATAGCCCTGTCTTTATTTGATTTGTTCATGACACATGAAATAAAAATAATAAATATATGAAAACATAAAGAGTTTGTTTTCTTCATTTCAGAGAGAGAGAGAGAGAATACTGACAACATCCTAAAACATAATAAGTATTATAAATAACTTATAATAATAATTTTGCTAATAGCATATAACTTATTAAAATACTAATGCAATATATTATATGAAAAACATAAAGAGTTTTGTTTTCTTCATTTCAGAGAGAGAGAGAGAGAATACTGACAACATCCTAAAACATAATAAGTATTTATAAATACTTATTATAAATAATTTTGCTAATAGCAATAACTTATTATAAAACTAATGCAATATATTACAACCATAAATACTATTGCAAATTGCTCTTTAATAAAGACAATAAGACAAATAATTGCACTGAAATATTCCATCCATTTAGGTAAAGACTATAGTCACTCATCCATGACAGTCTATTGTTATCCAATTAAGCATGATTCCCAACTGTCCCACCTTGATTTTTAATGTTTTATATAAAAAGTGGGACAGTTGGGAAGACACCGATTTATAAAAGTCACACTCATCATGTCTTGTCTCATCCAATCCTACACTCCACATTACATCAAAACAAACAGGATTGAGGATACCAATCACCTCACTGATAGTTCTTAAGTCATTGTGCACAGTCTTTGTGTTTATTCAATACATGATGTCCCAAATCTTGCAGTTATATCTGTCATTTGACTCATTGCATTGATTTATATGCACTTACATTAATAACATCTTAAAAAGTACCAATAAATTTAAAATACCATATTGATACATTAACGCTTTCTTGAAAATTGAAGCTTCAAAAACTTAATCCTTTTAATTGAAAATAAAGTAATAATAAAAGCAGTGATAATATAATACATTATCACTACCTACCCCGCATCACAAAGTGGGGGCTTATATAAACCATGCTCGTCACGTCCCGTTATGTTATATCACGTCACCTCCCGTCATGTTACATCTTGTCACAGTCCTGTCCTACACTCACATGGAAGACAAGTGATAGTTGATATGACATTCACCAGCAAACCAAGCATGCATTTTTTTCATTGTTTTCAAAAACAAATCAACATATATATATATATATATAAATGATATACAATATTGAGATTAAGGGTAAATATAAAAAAAATAAAAATGACATGAACAAATAACATGTAATAAAAGATATAAAAATTGTACTTTTGTTTACAAATGAATCTTCAGAATGAACTAGATTTTGATCAGTCCTCTCTGCCGAGTGGTTCCCAAGTGACATGCACACCAGGTAAGACATGTCACCTCCGATGACCATTCCTTCAGTAGCCGGCCTATTGGTGAGCATCATATTTATTTTTAACGGTAGCCAGCCTTACATACCAAAAAAAAATTTAAAAAAATCAGGCATTGTTGATTTTGCATAATTACCACACCATTTTCACCTCACTATATCACTCCATGCCAGTAGTGTAATCAATGCAATTGTTAGGTCATGACCTCCTTATGTATGCAATTTATGCATGGAAACTCACTCTGGTTCATTATGAAACAAATCAAAGCACTCAAGATGCTATGAACTGCCAGCGGGGTGTCATGAAACAAAGAGCTTTCAGCTCATTAATGCACTTTGATTTGTTTAGGTTTATCTGTCCCAACAGCATATTTCGTCATTTTAGGACTTTGTGTACATGAAAAGGTATAGTGCTGCCTCTTTTTGATACTATGCCTCATTGGAAACATTCATTATGCCATAAATTTACAAATGAATATTCATGTGGTAAAAGGTTTATTACGACATGTAGTAGGATTTTCTAATTGTTTGTCACATTTTTGTATAACTGCCAACCAGCCCCCAGTTAGGCAGTGCGGTGATGGTGTAAAGGATGCCCACGTGTTTGACACCAAACAGGACGCCAGCGGATGTGTTTACACAACATCGGGTATAAGGCTGATGTATCGAGTGGACCTCAGGACCTCTGTCTTGCTGCAGGGTAAATATTCAAATAATCCCTGGATTTAGACTTTTCCATTTATGCCATGGTAGAGATGGCAATCATTGATAGCAATCCATACACACATCAGTGGATATTGAAATAAATGGAAGCTTTTTCACCCAACAGAATTAAACAATCTAATTCATCCTGCTTTTAATTTTCAGACCTAATGGAAAAGAAAGACATTATGCCCTTGAAGCAAAAGCATCGGCAGTAAGTCACTATAACTGTGTTTTGTTGGCTAGTATTACATGGAATTCAGCCCTTAGCAGGCTAAATTCTATATAATTCAATGCAATAAGTATCTTTCAAAGGTGTTTCTTTTTTCAAACATTTAAAAATACATCTTCTACAAATTTTTTACTCCCCCCTCCCCCTCTGGAAAGGGGAACATATACCTTTGTCTGTCTGTCCCTTAAACAGAATTTTTGGATGAACATATCTAATACTAAATTAGCCAAAGTCATAAAAAAATTCTAGAATGTTCTCCAGAATAGGAAAATCATTCAGTCATGAAAGAATTATGGCCCCTAACTTTGCAAAATTATGCTATATGGCAATTCCCAAATAGTTTTTTATTTTAGATCAAGGGATATTGCTGCTCACCTTGATGTGTTAGTTGTGCACCTGAGATTTTGTAATTGATAGAGACATAGCAGGGCAATTATGGATCAGGCTGTCATGAATATATAGAAGTACCGTTATATTGCAATTCATGTTGAACAATTCACTATTGTATCAAGATTGGCCGTACTGCGATACGGTATGCATCTACTCATTACCTTGATTTTAACAAGAAATCATTAGCAAACTTTTTGACATATCATCAATATTTATTTGCTCCGTCTGTCCATCATAATTTTGTCTGGAGCATAACACAAAAACTATAAGAGGTATCGACATGAAACTTTATAGGTAATAGATCTCAATGAGGAATATGCAGTGTACAAGAACTGCAACTCTGTTTTGCATTATTTTGGAGTTATTGCCCTTTGTTATTTTTCATACTTAAATTTGATCCAGAGCATAGCACAAAAAGTATAAGAGGTATGGACATGAAACTTCATAGGTAGATAGATCTCAATGAGAAGAAGTACAGTGTACAAGAACAACAACTCTGTTTTGCATAATTTTGGAGTTATTGTCCTTTGTTTATTTACATTTATTTGAGCATCCATCTGTTCTACGGAATCTCTTATTCAGTAGTTTATCAAATCATCTTGGTTATTCCAAATCCACTTTACTTTTTTTCTTACCATCAACTTCTATTTTATGGCACTAATATATATTTCAGTGGTCCTGTCATTGACTATTACCAAAATTTGGCAATAGTAAGACTCGTTTATTATATTATTATTTTCTCTATTTTTGAAATCACAAGAAGTTAAATGTTTATATAAATTAATCTGCATCAATATTAAATACATAGCTTTTGATCAGTTTGATTACTGATCCTTTATATGGTCCCATAATATAAATTCTATTGTATTTACCTTGCTCTGGAATAGAAAGTGTGGTAGCATAGAAAACAGGGCAAAATCTGGTAGGTAAAAAAGTGTTGCCATATTATCTTGCACCTCCTCCGACCCCCAGCTTAGTCTTGACATAGGTATTTATTACATATAAAAGTGTTAGAACAATAACTGTGATAGACTGAAACATAAATGTCCAGCAACATATTCATATACTGCATGATCACCTCTGGCCTGTTGGTGTCCACTATTTTCCAATGAAGATTACAGCTTTCAAGATGACAGAGCCCTTGTCATTAGAGCTTGTGTGGTGGCTGATTATGCGATAAGAAGTCACATTCATTCCATTTTACAGCCAGACCAAAATCCAGACTTGAATATTATTGAAAATGTGTGGTATAAACTTAAATATGAACTGGAGAATGATGAAGACAGTGTCAGCTCTATGCAACATTTGGAACAGGCAATCAGGACTAAGAGTAACAAACCTATTAATTGTATTAGAAATCTGTATTCATCAATTCCAAGAAGTATACACAATGTTCTTGTGTAAATGTCATATCACTGAATATTTAGGTATGTCATTTGGTTATTCAGTTCATGAAATAGTTTATTTTTGTACAATGCAAAATGTATCACGTCGGCCATCTTGAATTTTGATGTTCAGTGAATTTATCGTAAAATACGTACATGTAATAAATGGCTGCCATCACTCCTGAGTCAAACAATCCATTTTCAGATAGATATGCTTAATCCCAAAAAGAATAAATGTCACATATAAAGTGCAACCCCTCCAGTAAACTGAGAAAATGAGAGAAAAACTGCACCTAATCAGCCATATGATAGGTACCCATGGTTTTCAAGGTTAGCAGATAAGTTCCTTTGTTGCCAGGCCTCTTCGGTGGCACCAGGAAGATTCTTAGACATTGTTACAGCATGATGCTGAGGTCTGAACAAGTCGATAACCTGATTTTCCTGAAGAAAAACAAGACCATTGATGACATTGGCAAAGTTTCACTGTTTATGCTAATGAAACTGGCCTGAAATATGATCTTTTCTACACAGTTTAACAGTGTACCAGTTTTGGCTTACTAATGCAATAAAAGATTATGCATCTTAAACAAAAAAAAAAGAGAAATTAACTGCATGAAAAACTCAACATAGAATTGTAGGTTACGGTCATATGTAGTAAAATTCTTTATGTATTGTCAAGAAGTTTAGCAGTGTTAAAGCTGAGTATGGAACTTCTTTTTGACTGTTTTAGTTCTTTGTAAGTAACTCAATGTGGCAATTGTGTTGTATTGCATATCAAATAACCATATCGCGGTATGTATTGAATCGGCAGTGGCCTTGCAAAACACAGTCCCAGTTATGGCCCCTGATTCATGTCTTCAGTGAACATATCCTAGATGATTTCTGTAATATTTTTTCAAAGTAATTAATGTATGATGCACCCACTATTATGACTTTATTGTGAATTCAATGATATTCATGTCAGCATATGATAACAGTTTACAGTATTTGTAACCTCCCGTTGGGGTCGGCGGCATTGGTTAAGGTTTTCATTAAGGTCCTTTCTCCATACCATCAAACATAATCACTTCAGACTAAATCTTGGTATACTTGTTCCTTATTGAAAAAGGAACTCATTCTGAAAGGAAGGTAACTCTAAATATGATTTGGCAGAATTATGACCAATTTTTCAACTTAGAATTTTCATGGCTGTTTAAGTTTTTTGTTAAGGTTTATTTCTCAAAAACTGTCGGTAATATTCCCTTCAAAATTGGATTACTGTTCACTCTCAAAATAGGAACCCATTTTAAAATAGCAGGTAACCCTAAAAATCATTTTGACACATTTAATGGCCCTTTTTCAACTTTAGAAGTATGGGTTAAGATTGTTCCCTGAAACTATCAAAACATATTCACTTTTAACACTTCTTTACTATCTTTAAGTGAACCAATTATATAATACAATTTAATATTTAGTGAATTAATAACAAATGTCATTATTTGTATGTTAATATTCATTGGGTTTATATGATTTCACAGAAAATTTGGCCTTGTCAGAAGCTACACTGCCAGATGGGTGGCAAATGCATTCTCGGAAAATGTATTTGCAAAATTGGATTCTCAGGAACTGACTGTGAAAACATAAGTCATTTCACAAGTTGTCTTTCTGTTTATTAAATCCAAGCGAGGGTTAAACATGTATCTGAATCACATTGTCCTGTCCCTTAGCATCCCTTTCCATGACAGTATGTTTATACCCCGGAAATGGGTCTATATAGGAGCCATGCTCATTACGTTATGTCCCATCATATACTTGTATCTTTTGTTGATATGCCTTCACACTTGGAATAATGATTTTTCATGATAAGAAGAGCAGAAAATTGTGTCATGGGTTTTTAAGAATTAAATCGTTTTCTGTGTCTAAGAGCTGTGCAAAGTAATTAATCAATTTCAGTCATAGTTCTAATATCATTTTGTTGGGCCAAGACAGTGTTGCAAGAGTATTTTTTCACCTAAAGAGATGGCCTGAGTTTCTATTGAATAGCAATGCAAATGATAATTATGCCCCTTTCAAAGAAGATGGGCATATTGTTTTGCAGCCTTTTTCAGCCTTGTTTTCAGCCTGTCTGTTAGTCGTTTGTTATCGGTCAATAATAGTAGATGACTTTGTTTCCAATCAATAACTTGAACCCTTGAACCTATATTTCTGAATTGATAGGGGTTTGGGTATGTCTAGTTTGATGGCCCCTATTGATATTGGAATCATTGGGTCAAAGCCAGGATCACAGTAACCTTGAATGTGAAAATTGTTTCTTATCAATAACTTGAGCTTTAGGCCCACTTCCTAAATGGGAGTTAAAAACAATTGATTCTGCTCTATTTTCAGAGAACTTGTATCTCCAGTATTTTGTTCTCACCATTTTGCCTTTCTTCAGCAACAATATCCAGTTTTTAGATGGCACAGCCATCTTCTGCTGAAAAACGAATCAGGCCTCGCTGATTTCATTTTTTCCACAGCAGTTTAACTGTACCTCTCCGCGCTTTTCGCGGATCCATGCAATGCGATTCTGCACTAACAAATATGAGGGAATATGTTACACAGACGCTTAAAATCATAACCGTAAACCACTTATAAATGTATTATTGTTTGTTCACATGTTTTCTTTTACCTTTATTTTGCACTAGAAACATCTATTTTAAGTGTGAACAAAATATCCGTGACATTTCTTAATCAGACCAGCAACCCATTTTACATACAAGATCTACTCCTGTAAAAGGAAAAAGTACACTTCGTTGTATGTAATTGACCATAAAGTTGTCCGAAAGTAATTTTGCATTATGGCACTTGGGTTTTCCTCCCAGAGCATTTCTTATCTTGAAATAGAAAGGCAAACATTCTAGTGTCTTAAATAATTAAATACCTTGTCAATTTTTACACATACATAAAAACAGATAGAATGTATACATCAGATTCGTTAGTACTGAAGAAAGAGAATGACCTACTTAGGTATGCAACTTTATGAATGAAAGGTTCACAACCCTTACTCCAGATTATCACGTAACAAACAGAGCATGTAGCAACAGCGCGTGAGTTTTGTCATTATATGACTGCTTCAATAACTTCAGAAACGCTGGGATTAGAATTATAGCATATTCATGTTAATCCTGTCACCGTCTCTCAGGCAATAGTGCGGTTTGATTGTTATTATACTTCTGATTAGTTGCATTATGAAGAGTGTTGCAATGGTATTCATTACCATCGGTGATAGCTCTAGTTTCTCTAGAAATGGCCATGCAAGTAGTAATTTTCTTCCTAAAAAGATAAATAGCATTCAGCCTGAGTAATTACTAGAAGTTTGTTTTCCATGAAAGACAAGACTCCCTCACATATCCATCTATCTTTAAGTAAGGACAGCAGGTTAGAAATGTCTACCTTAATTACCTTTGTTTCAGCTATTATCACACCTGCTCATCTTGCTGGTGTGGACAACATGCCCCACACTCCACCAATACAAGTCATCTCACAGACCACGCCCAGGTTCATTGGAAACGGTGCCATCCCGACTACACTGAAATGCCAGCAACATGTCCCGTGCAGCCTCCCAGTAGGCTATACTGGTTCCTCACAGAACCCGTAAGATTCCTATTGATTTATTATAATGATCTCTCCTATTTCCTGCCCCCCATCCCCCATCCACATGTCTGTCCATCACAATTCATGTAACTCTGAACCCCAATCATATATTGCACAACAGTGGTGAGTTTTAAATGATCAGTGATTTTAAAATAATGCTAGAAAACATATTTGTTGCTAAATTTCGGAGATGTAATATACTAGCCAGTGAAAAAAAAAGAAAGCAAGAGACAAAAAATTGATATAAGCTAAACATTAAAAAAAAGTTCTGTCTTTGAGCCCTTTGTTTAGCAGATGAGCACTTAACCAACTGTGCCATGAATGCTGTTACTATAAATAGCTTATGTTAGCTAACTTATACACTGCAAGGTTTGTGAAACAAAGAGAAAAGTTCACTATGATGTTTTCCAAAGACTCACAACATATTACTTTTTCAGCTGGGTATTTTTTATGTTTGAATTTTTGAACAGGATTGTTTCTATGTTTAAATAGGTAGATTAAATAATCATCTGCCAATTGACAATCATGCAGAAATATATGCACCCTGAAACTCCCATTTTATGATGGAATATATATCCTTAAGTAATTTATGAAAACGAATAAAACGGGTGTTTTTCTCTTTGTTTGTTAACCAAGTTTAGATTGGCTCAAGAAATCGGTCAAAATCCATTTTATACAGCGTTTGCCAAAAAAAATGATAGAACAAAAAGTAACTAGTCTCTGGTTGTTGAGGGCACTTTGTGAGGAAACTCAAGCTTGCTGGTCATTGGATGATGGGTCTACTGGGGACACTTTGAGCACCATAGTCCTCGGCCAAGGGTTATTACCTGAACATTGTGATACAATTGAAATAATGTGGTACAAAGTGACAGTAAAATCCAAAACAACAACAAATGCAGTTTTACTCAAACAGTAAAGAAATGGTTTCTGAAAATGAACAATTTTTTTTCAGACCTGTTCTGGGATTTGTTGACACTGAGCTGACTGTGGACTCCAGCGTTCAAATCCCGGGTATAAACATACCAAACTCACATGTGTCAGTTACAACAATCACACCCAAGTTACCTGGTAACCATACAATATGTCTTCAAACTACAGCAAAAGGTGCCGCCAATGGGTGAGCATAAAATTTATTGCATTTTTGCCAGATATTTGGGAATCAACAATGAATTAAATTTTTTCTGAATAATCATCAAAATCATTTTGAAATTATATCTATAAGTTTTTGTTTATTTTTAGCCACTTTTGATGATGAAATGCAATATGCACTATGTTCATCAATTGGAATCATTGACTGACACTTGATTTAGACAGTCAACTGCCTTAAATCGCCATATTCTTTGACAGGTTGCTTAAACCAGGCTTGACTTTATTTCAAGTACAAAGATTATATTAAGTTTCTATTAATACACTATAGTGCCATTATATATAACATGCTTCCAGTTAATGACATGGGTCTAACTATAGTCTAACTCTAGACTCATGTCATTAATTTGTTTACAACCTGATCCATTTTTGACATATTGGAAATCAGAACAGACCCAGATCAGGAACTGTTTGCATAAACAATATTGTAGCTACACAGTCTGTATTTAAATACATAAATTTTCAAACTCCAATATAACATAATAACTTATGGTTTGTCACCCAACACAGCATTATAAAGGGTGTGATCTGTAAACTTGTAATCCCCAACAGTAACCGAGACTGTATAACATTACAGAATGAATCTAGATGAGGTGTGTGTCACTGTACAAGTCTCAGGATCAGGTAGGAACTTTTCAACAATCTCTTCTCACTCATAAGTGTTACTAAAGAAGGGGTGCTAGACAATCGCTTATGGTTTTACTTTGTTTTGTACTCAGTGTATTCAGTATTATTCCTAAAACTCTATCAAACTTCACCATACTAGTAAGTCTTACTTAATCTATCACTGATACTCTGCTTGCTCACTTCTTTCCTACCCACAATGTAAGAGAAAGTATTATAGAAAATAGTCCCATGAATAAGTTATTCTTCTTATTTATTACGTCATTGACAGTGAAAATATATCACTGGACTATATTGACGATACAGATATTTCAACCCTGGTCCTCTTGTTCAATTCAGTACTCCCCAAGCAGACCGCATATTTGGTTTCAAGCCCTATGAAAGAGTCACTTAATCTCACAAAATAGAGAAAGAATACTATTAAGTAAATGAACTTACATTTTTTTTTGTCTGTTATTTTTAATGAGCTATTGTGGTCAGTCAATGTCTGTTGTCATCTGTCCGTAATACAGTTCGTCCGTCAGGATGTCCATCAACATTTTCTTGTATACACTCTAGCATCTTCCTTTCTTAATCAATCTTCTTTATCTTTATGACTCTCAGCCAAGTTTGATTATGGCTGATATCCACCTGTTAGGTCTGCAGTTATGGCCCTTGAATGATAAAAAAGTGCCAGATTTATGTACACTCTAGCATCCTCATTTCTTATTCAGTCATCTTCAAACTTTATGATAATGTTTATGAACATAATCTCCAGGCTAAATTCGATAATGGTTGATATCTACCCATTAAGTCTTGAGTTATGCCCCTTGAATGATTAAAAAATGCCTGATTACACTTTGTGTACACTCTAGCATCTTCATTTCTTAATCAATCTTTTTCAAACTTCATGACAATATCTATAACAATAATCCCTCTGCTATGTTTGATTATGGCTGATATTGGCCAATTCAGTCAGAAGTTATAGCCCATGTATGGACTTACACAGAAAAATACTTGAACAATTTTCGACAGAAACCACAAGGCCTGGAGTTAAGATATTTGGTGTGTAACAGGACCTAGTTGACCTTTTCAAATTAAGGCCCTGTGGTCAAAATTGGACCCACTCAAAGAATCACGTTTTATATAGACATAGAGGCAAATTTCTAAAAACAACAAACTTCTTGAAACAACAAGGCCTATAGCTTAGATATTGATGTGAGTCATTGTCCTTTACCAAGTGTGTTCAAAGCATATTCCCTGGGGTCAAAATTGGCCATGCCCAAGGTTCACTTGTTTTTACATATGCTTGTATTTTGGAAGCTGTAACCCTTTTAACTTTGAAGCACAGGTACAATTTTGTTTGTGTAATTTAACTTTGACCATGGATGACCTTGATAATGACCCATTGACCCATTTTTGATATTTTAAGTTACAGCATTCAAATTTGGCCCAAAGGTAATGTTTGTTGTCTGGAATTGAAATGATCTTGCTGTATTATTGTATGGATAATGTATTCAGTATGTCTGTGCTTTAATATGGTAACAGACAATCAAGGCAATGTTTTTCAGTCGAGTGACTTCAGGGCCATCATGACCCTCTTGTTATTAGAATGATGTATAAACTGATTAATGTGTGATGTGAAAACATACTTCAGATGCTTTGAAAGATAAACATTTGCATTGCTCAGTGTTAAATATGACATCATCTTCATAAACAAAGTGAACAAATACTTTGTTTTTGTCAGAAATATTTATATCAACTTTGTATTTACACATTTATACTATGCCCTTATTAACACTTAGGTCACAAATTTTACACATTATATGCCGGATAAAATATTAAAAGAGGATCTTTTATTTCAAAGTTATATATTATTAATTTTACAAAATAAAAATTTTGACATTTTAATATTTTATTCCCAATTCTGCTTTTTCACACCGGTTTTAACCCAAAATATATTTTTGAGTTCAGCGGGCAAGTTGAGGCAGAAGTGATCCCACTGCTATTTACACAAAAGGGAAACAACTATTTTAGTTCTCTGAATCAGTTTGACCCCAGAAAATCTACAATCATTTTTCAAATTTATGGTTAATTCTTTCATGCAGTACCTACAATTTCTTTCAAAATCCATAAATGCTGGATATTTTACAAAGATCCTTTTTACTTTTTTTCATTATATTTTATCTTTCAATTCACACCTTTTTTTATTCTACTGAATAGTAATAAATCATTAAAGGGTTATTTATAATTGAATTTTTAAAAATTGAAAAATAATCAAACCACTAAAGGGATTGAAATTTTATTTCAGAGCAAGCCTCATTTGACTCTTCCTCCGTGCCAATGGGCCACTTGTCATTAGTGCTGCAAACATGTCATCTTCGGGGCCATCCAGTCTATCTCTATGTCTCATGTGATTTTTGGTTGTGCACATTTTATTTGTTTTATGTGCAGCTGGTTTTCAGTGAGGGGTATGATCAGGCACCTCTCCTGTCACTGTGGCTAAAATAAGCCCAGCCTTCACTTGTATTAGGGAAATTACTTTCTTTTCAATGAAATTTAAACTGCCCCAAACAGTATCCCAAAAAAAAACCATAAAGGGTTTTTTTTAATATACCACCACCCCCCAGTGGGGCAGTGGGGTGATGGTGAAAAGGTCCCCCACTTTTACCCCAAAACGGGACCCAGGGGGATGTGTTACACAGACAGGGGGTAAAAGGGCTGATTATCGAGGGACCTCAGGACCTCTGTCTTCTGCGGGGTAAATATTCTTGATACTTCACCCCAGTAGTAAAAATTTATTTTTTCAAAATCAGAGACAAAACCTTAAATAGCAGCTTTGGAAAAAATTGTATATTCTCGTACCAGAATTAAGTGATAAATTCCCTGGGAAAAACAAATTCAGTTTACTAAAAGGGGGGGGGGAAGCAAAGCACCAATCAATACAACGATTCATTATTTTGTCAGTCTATAATTATAACTGAATTAAATTAACCCTGTGTCTATTGCCATTGTTAACCTTTTAAAAATGAATTGTGCAAAAAGGGGGTTATAAATTAATCGTATAAATATTGTTTTCTTTATATATTGTCCTACTGATAGAACATTTTAAACCCAAAGTGTAAATCAAAAGGAAATTTTTGTTACCCCATTCTAAAAAACACATTTTTTTACCCCCAAAACATTTGATCAGGGCATATTGTTTTTTCAGTCTTTTTTTGTCACAAATTTTTAACCTTGACCTTGAACGGAAGGCCTCCCCCAAAATTTACGGGCAGCCTACCCCCGGGGGTTTTTTTTGACACACCAACACTGTAAAATGGGAGGGGGCAGGGTTTTAGGGGAAAATAGCGTTTTTAAAAAATCAAAAACCCTTTGATGGGGTTTATTATCCCAATTTTTTTTAAACATACTTAAGACCAAAGTTGGGGGACTCCCTCTAGCGAAAAAAAAATTTTTGGCACTTTTGTTTTCTTAGAAAATAACCCATAAAAATAAAAAAGCTAGTTTTTTTTTTAATTGGGTTTAAATTTAAAAAGATGTGGCGCCCACTGGCACGCGTAGACACCCATCACACTACCCCAAAACCCGGGAAACCAGTTAGGAAATACCTTTAAGCTGACGTCATGCAAGGGATACCATCGGTAAAATTTTTTAAATTAATTTTTCAAACCCACAACCTTTTTTCCATGCGGACTACGTCAACACAACAAAAACTAAAAAAAAAAATCTTTTTTTCAAAACCCCCAAGGCTGGATTTTAAAAATTGGTTTGTATCAGGCCTAATAACCCCCCCTTTGTACAATCGGCCAAAATTTTTGGTCCTAATTTATTTAATGACAAACAAAGGAAAAAAAGACAAACTTTTTTTAAAACCTAGGCCTGATTATAGATAGTTGAGGGAAAAAAAACCAGTAAAACCCTTTCCAAACTTTAAAAACATGACCCGGGGAAAAATTTGCCCAACCACAAGGTCATTTTTTTACACAATTATATGAAAAAAAAAGAAAAAAATTTTTTAGAAACCACAAATTTGGGGTTTTAAAATTTCATGAACGGGCCAGGGAAAATTCCAAAAATTTTGTTCAAAACATGGCCTGGGGGCATTGATTTTTTAAAAAATGTATAAAAAAAAAAAAAACTAAAAAAATCTTCTGCGGAAAAAGAACCCAATTTTTAAAATTTTTGCATTTGGGGGCCTATAACCCATAAATTTTTAAAACTACTCGGGGGGGAAAAAATTTTCCCGCCCAGAGTCACTTGTTTAAACATACATAGGAAAAAAAACTTTAAAAAATCTTCTTTTTGAAACCCTAGGCCTGGGGTTTTTATATTCATTTTGTAACAGGCCAGGAACCCCTACCAAAATTTTTTTAAATCTACCCGGGTCAAATTTGGCCTCCCCCAGGGTCCTTGATTTTTTCAGATTTAAAAGGGCATACTTTCAATTTGGCTTTTTTTTTTCTCATGATTTTTTAGTATGGTTATGCTATAATGGGGCAAGCAGTAGCATCTCTTCCCCTTTTTAGTTAGGCTATAAATGTTGGTATTTAGTTTTATATTTTATTGTATTAAATTTGTTACAATTTTTAACAAGGCCAAAGTTGACTGTGTTTAAAACTTTAGTATTTTTAAACCCCTTCTGATTTTGTTCACATCGGCTCTTAATTTTTCTTTGGGGGTGCCTTCAAGCTTTGAATGTCCAAGGGTTTTAACCCTGATGCCCCTTTAATCTGAAAAAACAACTTCAAACTTTAATTTTTTCAGGGAACACTATTTTTTGTTTATAAGGGTTTTTTTCCGGAATATTTCCCCCCCCCCCCCAAAAAAAAAAATTTAAAAAAAAAAAAACATAACCAATTTCATGAATAGACTCCAGAGAAAGGGACCCAATTCCTAAGTATAATCAACATTGTGAATTTAGTGGTTCAAATTAGTTTAATTTATGTTTTTGGGATGAAAAAAGTTACAGTTTTGAGTTCCAATTGGGGGTATAAGGAATGTTGCTTAATCTATACAAACCGTTAGATATTGTATAAACATAGTTATTTGATGTGCATATGACAGTATTATTTTTTGGCATATGACAGAGTTGTTTATGTTGCATAATTTATGCATATTAATTTGCTATATGACTAGTTTATTTGTGTTTCTATATGACATATTAGTTTGATGTTGCATAATTTATGACAAAGTTAGATGTTTCTTTTGACAGTATTATTTGATGTTTCTATATAATATTTTTTATGTTTCTTAAAAATTTTTGACATTTTTAGTTAATTCCTTTTACAGTAGTTTGTTTTGTGTTCTATAATTTATGACAATTAGTTAGATTTTTCTATATGACATATTTTGTTTATGCTCTATAATTTAGACATTATTGTTTGATTTTGTATATGACATATTAGTTAGATTTTATATCTTATTAGATTTCTATACATTATTAGTTAGAGTTGCTAATGACATAGTTAGTTTATGTTGTATATACAGAGTTAGATGTTGCTATATGACATAGTTTGTTAGATGTTGCTATATGCATAGTTTTTTGATGTTCTATTTTTACAATTTAGTTTTATGTTTTTCTAATGACAGTAGTTAGTTTTTGTTTCATATGAATATTATTAATATGCTATATACTAGTTAATGTTGCTAATGACATTAGTTATAGATTTTTCTATAACAGTATTTTTGATGTTTTCTTTATGACAGTAGTTTTGCTGTTCTATATGACAGTATTATTTTTTATTTGCTAAATGACAGTAGTTAATGTTGCAATGACATTATTTGTTAATTTTTTCAATAAACAGTATTTGTTTAAAGTTGCTATATGACGATTAGTAATATTGCTTATGCCCCGTAGTTGTTTTATGTTGCATATGAAGTAGTTAGATGTTCTAAATGACATATTAGATTTGATATGACTAGTTAGTTTGATGTTGCTAAATTTATGCATTTTTTTAGTTAGATGTTCCATATGACTAGTTATTAGATTTTGCTAATGACAGTATTAGTTAGATTTTCAATATGACAGAGTTAGGTTTGATGTTCCTATATGACAGTATTTTTAGAGTTTCTAAAATGAAGTATATTAGATGTTGCTATTGACATATTAGATTTGCATATGACATATTTTGTTAGATGTTGCTAAATTTTACAGAGTTAGATTTCATATACAGAGTTATTTGATGTTCATATGACAGAGTTATTTGAGTTCTAAATTTATACATTTGTAGTTAATGTTCCTATATGACAAGTTAGTTTGAGTTGCAAATTTATGACAGAGTTAGTTAATGTTTCTATATGACAGTTTTTTGATGCGCTATAATTAGAATTAGTTAGTAAAATTTCTTAGACAGTAGTTAGTTAGATATGCATATGACATTATTAGATGTTGCTAATGACTTTTGTTAGTTAGATGTTGCTGAACATAGTTATTGATGTTGCTAAAAAGACAAAAGTTAGATGTTGCATATGCAGTATTAGTTAGATTTTGCTATAGACATAGTTATTTTATGTTCTAAAAGACAGGAGTTAGTTTGATGTTCTATATGACAGTATTTAGGTTTTGCTAAGACATTAGTTAGTTAATGTTGCTATATACAGTAGTTATTTTGATGTTCTTTATGACAGTATTAGCTGTTCATATGACATAGTTAGTTTGATGTTGCAAATGACAGAGTTTAGATTTTCTAAATGACATTTTAGTTAATTTAAATAGACAGTATTTTTAGATGTTCTAATGACAGTAGTTAGTTAGATTTTGCATATGACATTTTTTTATTTGATGTTGCTAATACATAGTTTAGATTTGCAATACTTTGTTAGTTAGATGTTGCATATGACAGTATTAGAGTTGGATATACAGTAGTTAGTTTGGGAGTTGCTATAGACAGTATTTTTTTTGATGTTGTATATACAGTATTATTTTAGATTTGCAATAGACAGTATTAGTTTGATGTTGCTATATGACATAGTTAGATGTTGCAAATACATAGTTAATGTTGCTAATACAGTATTTTTTGGATTTTGCTAATACAGTATTAGATGTTGCAAGACAGTAGTTATTAGATTTTTCTATTACAGTAGTTATTAATTTCTATATGACAATTTTATTTAATATTGCTATAGACTATTAGTTTGCTATATGACATAGTTAGCTTTAGTTGCATATACATAGTTAGTTAATATTCTATATGACTTTTATTAGTGTTGCGATTGACGAGTTAGTTTTGAGTTGCTATAACATATTGTTTGATTTGAAAATGACATATTAGTTTGTTCATATGACAGTATTTTATTGATGTTGCTATATGACAAGTTAGATTTGCTAATACATAGTTATTGGATTTGCTAAAACAATTAAATGTTGCATATGACAGAGTTAGTTAGATTTGCTAATACAGAGTTACTTATGTTGCAAAATGACATATTGTTAGATTTCAAATACAAAAGTTAGATTGCATATGACAGTATTATTTTGTTTTTGCTAATACAGTAGTTATTTGATGTTGCTATATACAGTATTGTTAAATTGCAAAAAAGACAGTAGTTATTTGATTTTTCAAATTACAGATTAATGTTGCTAAAAGACAGTATTTATTGGATTTGCAAAAATGACGTAGTTAGATGTTCAATGACATATTAGTTAGATGTTGCATATGACAGTAGTTAGTTAGATTTATATGACATAGTTAGTTAGATATTGCTAATGACAGTATTTAATTTTGCTATAGACATAGTTAGCTTATTTTTGCTAAGACAGTAGTTATTTAGATATTGCTATAACAGAAAAGTGATTTGCAAAATGACAAAAGTATTTTAGATGTTCAATGACATAGTTTTAGATATGCTAAAATTAAAAAAGGTTTTAATTTTGCTATATGACGTATTTATTAGTTTTTGCTATATGACGTATTTTTTAGATGTTGCTAATGTCGGTAGTTATTAGATATTGCTATATACAGTATTAGTTTATGTTCTATATGACAGTATTTTTTTGTTGCTTTATACAAGTTGATGTTGCATATGACAGTATTAGTTTGATGTTGCTATAGACATATTAGTTTATGTTCTATATGACATTATTTTTTAATGTTCAAAAATACATAGTTAGTTAATATTCTAATACAGTAGTTTTTTGAGTTGCTATATGCAGTAGTTATTTTTGATTTGCTATATACATTTAGTTTTTTCGATATGACAGTAGTTATTAGATTGCTAATACAGTATTAGTTTGATGTTGCAAATGACGTAGTTAGTTAATTTTTAAAATGACTTTAGTTAGTTAATATTGCTATAGACAGTGGGTTTTTTGATGTTCAATCATAGTTAGATTTGTTTTAGACAGAGTTAGATGTTGCATATAAATATTAGATGTTGCTTTATTTGCTAAAAGAAGATTAGTTTGATTTTGCTATATGACAGTATTATTAATTTTGCTATATGACAGTAGTTAGCTTTAGTTCTATAGACATATTATTTGATGTTGCTATAGACAGTATTTTAGTTGATTTCCTATATGACAGTATTTAGTTTGATGTTGCTATATGACAAGTTTTTTTGATGTTGCTATATGACTGAAATGCGGCATGGTCAAAATAAACATAAATTTCAAAAACTTGACAGTTTACTTACATGAACAAATGCTTGTTTAGAAGAAGCATGATTTTGATGTTTATTAATATATTAGGGGAAAAAGGAGAAGAAAGACATTTTTAATCTTGACACAATCCCAAAAATGGTAATCATAAAAGTTTTTCCCTCCTTTTTTTCTTTCGCATCTACACATCAACGCCATTTTTTTTGGGGCCCGTCCTTTGGGGTTCTGCTGCGCTTCTCCCACCACAACCCGTTGTGATACAACGCTACGTTGGGGCACAGTGCACAGAGACACATTTCCATGTTTTTCACAGTTTTAATATGTCTTTTTCACCAGTATTACTACTTTTTTTTGAACTTTACTGAAAGAATACATCACTTAGTATTACATGTATTTCCTGAATATGATAAAAAACTAATATTTGATACTTTTATTTATGACTTTTTAAGCCCGGCATGAAATGGCATATAGTTTACCCCGCTGTATGTGTCTGCTTTTGCAAAAAATTTTTCCCCCCCGCTGTAAACCTTTTTTGTGTATGGGCATGTTTTGAAATAACTTGACACAAAAAGACTTTGGAAAAAACATGTGTCCTTTAAAAAACAAGTACCCCGGTCACTAGTTTTAAGGTCAAGGGGGCAGCACTTAGTTGACCCCTTTAAAAACTTGTCCTGACTTAAACTTTTTTGTTAAAGGTCCAAGTTTGAATTAACTTGGCACAAAATGAAACCTTAGGACAAGACTATATAAAACAAACAAAATACCCCAATTTTACGGGGTTGAAAAGGGGAAAAAAAAAAAAAAAAACAAAAAGCGCCCGTTGCCCTTTTAAAAAATTTTTGTCTTGTCAAATTTTTTATGAAGAAACAAATTTTAAAAAAAAACGGGGGCCCAAAAACCCCCCAGGACAAATGGGAAAAGTTGTGAACTAGAAAAAAAGTTGCATTTTTAAATCCCAAAGGGCACAGCATTTTTTTGAAAAAAAAAATTTGTGCAAGCGGGTTTTGTCTGGGCTTTGTCTTTTTCTTTTTACTTCCCTTTTTTTTTAAATTTTTTTTAAAAAAACCCAAACCCCGGGCCCCGGATCCCAAACCCTTTTTACTTTGGGTGAAACCCCTGCTCTTAAAACCCCTGAGTTAAAGGTCGGGGGGTCGACTTTTTGGGGTCAGTGGTTTAAAACCCATTGGACTTGAATCCCCGGGGGACCAATTGACCGGGGCCCGGGCAAGTTTGTTAAAAATTACCTTTTTTCACAAGTGGCCATAAAAGGGTTTTTTGTCACAAAAAAAAACCCCTTTACTTGGGGTCAAGGTCCCCAAACCCCATTGATTTAAAAAAATTGTGGTTCCGGGGGGGGGGGTGTAACCCTTTTTTTTTATGGGTTGGGTTTTTTTAAAATTTTCAAAGGGGACACATGATTCCAGATCGAAAAAAAAATGTGTTTTCCCAAAAAGCCTTGCTTTAAAAGTTAAAGGGGCAAACATCGATTGAAAACCCTTAAAAAAAAAGTCCCCGGGTACTTTGGGTTTAGAGGGGTTATTTTTTAAAAAAATTTTCCCAGCACTAGGAATTTTTGCCCCAAAAAAAAACGGGGGTTTCATCTTGAAAGTCAAGGTCAAAAAACTTTGGGGTGCCCTTTTAAAACCTGTGGGTTAAAAATTTTTTTTGAATGGCTTTTTTTAAAATAACCCTTTTCATAAGAAAACCCTAGGACAACCCCAAAGTGTCAAATTGAGACCAAGATCTAGGGGCCCTAAGGTTTTTAAGGGGCAAGGTCACAGCACTCGTTGAAACCCTTTAAAAATTTGCAAGCATTTTTTTTCTGTTACTTGTTGTGTATAAAATTTTTTTAAAAAAAACTAGCACTGTTACCCAAAAAAAAACAAAAATTTGATCCTTTAGCTGCTTTTTTTAAACTCAAAACTAGCAATTTTCCCCGGGGTGAGTAAAAAGGAAACGTTAAAAATTTTCCCTTGCCCCCCCTTCTTTTTTTTCCACAAATTTTTTTGTTTACCCCTCTAGCTTCTTCTTTTTTTTAAGCAAAACATCTTAAAGTTCATGACAATTTTTTAAAAACCCCAAAAGTTTTTGGGCCCAAATTTTTATTATTGCGATTTTGACCTTTTTTTTATTAGGTAAGGATTTTTAAAGGGGGGGGGCCCTTTTTTAAAAAAAAAAAAAAAAATCATCCCAAATTTTAAATTTGTTTACCCCCCCTAGCACCCCCTTTTTTTTCTTTTTCAATCAAACTTAAAATTTTAGGAAAAAAGTTTATTTTTCATAAAATTTCCCAGCCAAGTTGATTAAAACTATAAAAAAAAAATTAGGTCGGGGGTTACAAACCCCAAAAAAAAAAAGGGGGCCCCAAAAAGGCCCTTAAAAGCTCACCTATAAGATGAATTTCCCTTTAAGGGGAAAAAAAAAATGCAAGTGCAAACAAAGTGAAATCTTGGGTTTTTTTATAGTGAAAGGGGGGAAACCCCTAAAAATTAAAAACCCCCAGTAAAAGTTTTAAAAGAACCCATTGCAATTTTTTGGCATAAAAAAATTTCTTAAAAAGGGTTTAAAAAAAAAAAGATTGTTTTTAAAAAAAAGAAGATGGTAGGGGTTTTAAAAAAAGTGAAATTGGGCTTTTTTTTTTATTAAAAGGGGCCAAAAAACCCCGACCCCAATTTCCGATCCAGCCATAATCAAACCAACGAGACTTTGGTATAAACAATGTCATAAAGTTTGAAAAAAATGATTGCTAAAAAAAAAAGATGCTAGAGGTAAATAAAATGAAAACTGGCCCTATTTTGAAAAAAAGGGGAAAAAACTCCTACCTTTTTGGAAAAAAAAAAAACCCCCTCTCAAGGGCCCCCAAAAAAACCCCAAACAGAAAAATTATGGTCATAAAAATTTTTCATAAAAATTTTTAAAAATGATTGCTCAAAAATGAAGTGTAGAGTGGGAAACAATTGGGGAAAAAAGGGATTTTTTTTAATTTAAAAGGGCCAAAAAACCCGACCTATTGACAGAAACCAGCTATAAACAATTCAGTCCCCAGACATTAAAGGCATAAACATTAAGAAATAAGGTGATAAAAAATTTTAAACCACTAAAATTTTTTTTGACGACGCAAAAACCCGCAAAAAGGGCCCCTCAAAGTTATCACAATAGCTCACCCGAGCTTTTCCAGGTGACAAAAAAAAAAAAACCAGATTTTACTTTTTTTTTTTTTACACTCTAAAAATTTTTATTTCTTATTATCATCTTTTTTCATCGAAAATTTTTTATTTCCATAAATTTTTTACTAATTCAAAAATGGCTGATATTGACCTGAAAAAGGGGGAAAAGTTTTCCCCTTTAATAAAAAAATGCCCCCCTTTCACTTTTTTTTTTACACTTTTCCCTTTTTATAAATTTAAACTTTTAAATTTCAATTTTAAAACCCCAAAAAATCTAAGCTAATTTTATTATGGGATATTGATCTATTAATAGGGGTTAAAAGGGGGGTTTTAAAAAAAAAAATTGTCCCGGTTTTTCCCCCCCCTTTTTTTAAAACCTAGCATCCTTTTTTTTCCCTAAACAATCATTTTCAGAATGTTGAAATAGACAAGGATCAAATACATTTCACTTAATGAGTACCTGATTTAATTTTTTTACTTTATCCTTTTAATTTTATTTTTCAACTGCTGTGGGGGCCCCCGTTCTGGGTACGCAGGCACCACAGGGCCCCAAACCCCTCTTTCCTCACATCTCTTTTCCAAGATCTGCACATTTTTAGGTCAATCTTGACCACTTCAGGCCCAAACTTCCTTGGCCTAACATGCCAAGTAACTGTGACAAGCCCTTTTTTTCCATCATTTTTCTCATCTTCAAATGTCCCCCGTGGCCCAGTGGTTAGAGTGTCCACTTTGGGGGGCGGGGTGTGATTTTTTTTTCCCCGGCTGCAACATACCAAAAACAAAAAAATGGTACGTTTTTTACTCCCTTGCAGATAAGGGTATTGCAAGACTGGTTGGCCCAGTGTCAGGATAAATGACTGGGGGTGGACATGCCACATGCTATGGGGGTACGCAGTTGGCAGCACTAAAAACGCCAAATAACTCATCTCCAAAAACTGAAAACTGTCGGGGGGATTAAACCCAGCAAACAAAAAAAACATCATTTTCAATGATATTTTTGTTACCATTATTACTGAGCTAATTTTGTTACATTGTTTCTAGTTTTCATACTTTATACGTTAATACACAATATTTTTAGAAATATTGTAACTGGGAAAATGCTAGTATTTCATTATGATTATAATATTTTTTTTGCCAGAATTTTTGGGCCCTGCAAAAAAAACACTGTCTGAATGGGGGCAAATGACCTTGACCTTGTATAGTAAAAATGGGTTTTTTTGGGAAACTTTCAAGAAAGGGAGAACTGATTCTTTTCCCC
>CM037786.1:59866525-59916525 GCA_021229015.1 Solen grandis | reverse complement strand
ATTAAAAGGCAGGAAACTAGTACCTGAGGTAATGTCGGGATTTTCGGACAGTGGATGGTATTCTCGGATACCTGTCAAAGTCTTTACTAATCTTTACTTAACATTAAATAAACTGTTCTCAAATGAATTTTGTTTCGTTATTAAAAACAAAGAATTGAAAGATACTTGATAAGACAAAATTAAGGCAAAATAGCTGTGCACGAACGTGATAATCTACATGCAAAATGGTAAAGTGTTAACGTCAAATGTTTTGGCCTTGATGTGTTAGCTCGTTCTAAATATATATATATATATATATATATATATATAATATATATATGGTTTATAAAACAATAAAATAAAAACAAAAACCAATTTAAAAGGTTAATTGTCTGGTATATACATTGGATTTACAACAATACATTGCGCATTCTTACAAATACAAAATATGTATCTAATACTCAAGTTTAAATATTTTGAAATATTTTGCAATATTATTTTTTTATTCTTTTTATATATATAACTAGTTACGTTTATATTATATTCAATACATATAGACTCTCACTCTCTTTTACTCTCTCTCTCTCTCTCTCTCTCTCTCTGTCAATCTCCCTGCAGAGTTGTCGTTCGTTCCTCACATAACATCTCTGCAATGGGCTCAATGACAAGTATCTTTCAAAAAGAAAACATTTAATGCGGATTTAAGTTTATTTTACAGATCTAAAGTATAGAAACATTGAATAAATACTTTTTGAATCATCATAAAACGTATGTAAAATATTAATTTTAATTGTTATTATCGGAACTATTCGATTTTGTGAGTAACACTTGTAGTTTTTACGTAATTAGCATTTATTTTTTCAAAACATCATGCCGTTTAGACATGATATCATGATGTTTTAGACAAGAAAGCATCTTGATATGACAAACCATGATAACACTTAATATGGTCAAGATACCACGACACTTTGACAAAATAACACGCATGTCCGACATGATATCACGTTATACGAACACGATACCACGACACTTAAACATAATATTACGCATGTCTGACAGGATAACACGCTGTTTGAACATAATCACATGCTCATTAGACGAGATCACACATTCATCAGACAAGATGTCATATTAAGTTGCCACAAAAGTGCAACAACTTGAGATAATATGACACTATTTTAACAAGAAAGGACATTAAACGAACAAAACAACTTGAAATTTCTCAACATAAGACAGTTACGGCGTTCCATAGTATGGCTTCGTTACGCTGCGCTTCGCTATTCCCGTAGACATACGTACACGTAAACTCTAACCTATACAGGGAAGTGGATCACACGCTCCTTTATTTAGTAACAAATATAAGGTAATACTTCATAAAAGACTATCGGGTTGCGATTCCACGTATTGAATGTGTGTATTATTCGCGTTTGTGCTTATGAATGGTTTGTTCTTTTTTAGCGGGGGGGGGGGGGGTAATTTAGAAGTTCAGCTAATTACAGAATGAGGGAGGCCACGAGTGAAGGAGTCAGAATCTTCGACTTACCACCATAGCCCAGATTTGGATTCTATTAAACTCTCTCTCTCTCTCTCTCTCTCTCTGTTATCGTCAGCGATGTAATTCTTAAAGCGATCTTTCAATATGGCGACGTGCTTGGATTTCTATTTCCGAGTAAAATACGATACTTTTAAAAATATCGAGCAAATTATCAGATTTTCAACGATAGTTCTTAGTATTTATGGTGTGGACCGCATGTGCTGTTATCTACCCGTTTCACTAATTTAGATTTTACATATTCACATATACAGGCTGAAGCGCGCTGTGTGTGTGTGTGTGTGTGTGTGTGTGTTATATTCAGTATTTTGGATGCATCATTGAAGTCCTTATCAATATCTTTCAAACGACGGAGCTTTTGTCAAGTATCCCACGATTAACATATGCATTGAGACGGAATAGGCAGTCTAGGTATCCGACGATGTCCAGTATTTCACTATAACGAACCCAATCACTCATCGGTAGGTATGTACAATACTTATAAGTTGAACAATGTAAAATTACTTTTGGTGTGATCCCATTTGCTGTCACTTACTATAATTGAGTTGAATGTCGCAATGATTGTCTTAAATTACCACACTGGCCATAAATGTTGACTTAAAGGTTTGATAAATGCAATGATTATTTTAACATTAATGTACGAAAATGCTTTAAAACAGACTCTAAAGACCATATGAAATGTTGATTTTGCTATGGCATAGTATTTTCAAACAACTGACAGTGACCGTTCTAAATTTTAAACCAAAGTACATACCTCATATATGCTGAACCAACATCAATTCCAAGAATGGGCTCGCTTCGTTCATGCTTGTCCTTACCAAATAAAGTTATATAGTCACTGTAACGTGCATACAATAGGCTTAAGACTACAACAGCTATTAATCCAAATTTGCTCGATATTTCTCCCATATTTAGGATGGTAAAAGTCCACAAAGATGATTTTAAAGGTATAAAGACCCTATGTCATTATGCCAAGGTAAGGATAGATTTTCTCAAAACAGGAAGTCTATTGCACGATATATATATATATATATATATACTGTCGGGTCGTCACGAAAAGTTCTACTCATTCTGACTAGCGTACGGAAGAGAATAAGTGCCACATTGACACTTATTATTTTTTTAATTTCGTCACTTTAAAAAATTTAAAAAAATTTTTAAAAATTTTTAAATTTTACAGTTTAAACCTTTCTTCTGTAAATTTTACAGTTTAATCTGTAAAATTTATAGATTAAACTGTAAAATTCACACTTTTTTCTGTAAAATTCACATTTCTTTCTGAAAATTTTACAATTAAATCTGTAAATTTTAAACTTTAATTACCGTCACAGGTTGCCGAGTATATAATATATACAAAAATGAAAGATCTTGTTGTTGCATTGGGGTTTACCGTCGCTGCGATAGTATTTCAATCATATAGCTAATTACAGGTGGAGAAAGACCCCGAGTACACAGAGGTACCCGTGTAGAACCACCGACCTACCGCAAGCACAAAGATGAAAGAAAGAAAGAAACAAGTTTTGCAGATAAAAGTGTGAATTTTACAGAAAAAAAGGTGAATTTTACAGTTTAAAGTGTAAAATTTACAGAAAAAAAATTGTATTTTACAGTTTAAACTGTAAAATTTACAGATTAAAGTGTAAAATTTACAGGGGAAAAAAAGAATTTTTTAAAAAAATTTAAAAAAGGGTATGAATTTTTCAAGGGAAAAAAGTGTGAATTTTACAGTTTAAGGAGTAAAATTTACAGTTTCACTGTAAAATTTGCAGAAAAAAGTGTGAATTTTACAGTTTAAACTGTATATTTTACAGATTAATCTGTATATTTTACAGATTAAAGTGTCAAAAATAAAAAAAAATAATAAGTTTCAATGTGGCACTAATACGCTTCTGTACTAGCGCCTATATTTAGAAACAAAATGCTGGGTGGAATTCCAACTGAATTGATAGTACCTGGCCCGAGGTCCGCCCACAGAGCCGAGCATGCAGACGGACCCTAATTAAACAAGTTATCAGTCAGTACCTGACCCGATCTTTTATTTGAATAGCAATAGGTTTGGCCACAAAAAATGACATTTGCCCCTTTGTTATCATCGTGTTTATGGGACAAAATCTAACTGTAATCTATTGTTAAGATATGCTAATAGGTGGGTCATGGAACTATGCATAGGGACACATACAAACACACACACACACAATTACGCGTGCGCGCGATTTAAGTCTGGTGCCTTCAACAGAAAAACTGTATTTACTCTATCCTTTTGTGTTTCTTTTCATTTACTCACCTCCTTCGCACTGGAGCACTGGAGGATTAAAGAAGGATGTAGACAACTTAATATATTCTTCGTTAACTTACATTACAAATATACAATACAATATCTTATCTCACTTTCATCTTCGTTATTTTACTGAATTCAACTTACATTACAAATATACAATACAATATCTTATCTCACTTTCATCTTCGTTATTTTACTGAATTCAATTTACATTGCAAATATACAATACAATATCTTATCTCACTTTCATCTTCGTTATTTTGCTAAATTCAACTTACATTATATATATATATATATATATATATATAATATATATATATAATGTAGTTAAATTTATATATATATATATATATATATATATATATATATATATATATATATATCATTATTCACAAAATTTTCAAAGCATTGACATACACTGAAAAAAAATCAACATTGTCTTGTAAACAATCGAGTTGTATTTCCAATTTGAAATGTTAGTGTGAAATGTGACTTCTCATTTTTCTGAATTTTGATTTTGACCTTATTTGACTCTATTAGGCTTATATATTGAATTGACAATTCAAATTAATGACCAGATTATCAAAAACTTATTTTTTTTTTAATATAAAACCTTTAAAGTTTCTTTTTTGGTTGAGTATACATGTACATGTAAACTCTAACCTATATAAAGAAATGGATCATACGCTTCTATATTTAGTAACAAATGTAAGGTAAAAGAATACCCGATACTTCAATATTAACAAAAGACTAACGGGCTTGGGATTGCACGTATTAAATGTGTGTGTATTATATGAACATGTGCGTTAGCGTTGTGCTTATGAGTGATGTCAAAGGGAGAAAGAAAATCCACCGTTACGAAAGCTTTAGGAAACAAATAAACATTACGTGATAATGTCTTTCGAATGAGCTAAAACTAAAGGTTAACACCATGTCTTAAATAGTTTCATGCACCAAACCATAACACATACCCTTTATAGATCTAGTGATCTGTTAGTTATTAAACAATATGCAGGAATAAAAAGATATATACTTATGACAGACTCAGTTTCAAAAACCTGTAGCACACGCAAGGGACATAACTCATCCAACCATAAAATATAATCAACGTCTTTTAATTCACTTCCTACATTATCAGATGTCTTTTGAGGGTTTTAAAAGTGTATGTTTCAAAACCATGAGCTACTCATAACTGACGTTTCGAATCCAATAGCTTCAATATTTAAGTCAGTAAGTAATTGATTTCTTGATTAATCAATTTATTTTTGAATTGATTTATCATTTTTTTTAATGATGCAGATCATCATCATCATCATCATCATCGGTATTATTATTATTATTGTTATTATGCGAAAATATTTTTAAAAAAAGTTAATTAACACTTTTTGTATAGGTTTGGGATGAGATAAATTCTATGATAAACACAGCTGTAGAACGGCCTGGTAGGCAGGTACTCTCACCGCGTGATCGTGATTGCCCCGTGGTTACCAGTGTGTTGATAAGACGAGGAGGCGGTAGGGTAAGGGTCTGTCTAGTTATCTGGCGTACTGAGTGATGGACGCGATCTTGATCGAACTTGTCTGACAGGTTAACGTGTTAACAACTGACACCACACAGGTATAGAGCTCCTGGTATCTTGAAACGGTGACTGCATTGGTTTGTTTAAAAAAAAGTTCTTACATAAGTATAAGCAGTAGCGATGTCGTCAACGTCGCATAATCATAATGATAATAGTCAACGCCATCATTTTCACAACCATCATCATCATCACCATCTGTGTCGTCGTCATCATCACCATCACCAGCTTCAATATCGCCATAATCATCTTCATCATCATCTGCGTCATTGGTCGTTTTCATCATCACCATCACCATCAACCTTTTACGACATCATCCTATAGAGAATTGTCGTCGACGTTAACATCAATGTCATCAATATCATTGACGTCGTTGTAGTCGTTTTCTCTCTCTCTCTCTCTCTCTCTCTCCTTCTTCTTCTTCTTCTTCTTCCGATATGATGAATTATTTTCGACATATCATGTTTACTATCTCTATTGTCTGTAGTTAAAAGATGTGCGAACTCAAATACCGAGTACATGCGTTATATCCCATAGCTACGGGAAGCCATCCTTACTTGACATGATTCACAAGTCCATAAAATCAAACAGCGGATATATGACATGAGAAATTGTTTTGAAAGTTAATCATTTTTTCTTAAATTGAAATTCTGTCAGATATCTGTGACTTGCTATCTGCTGTTTCTATACTCCTATGTTTATTTTAGTGGATCCAAACCACGCACTTCCTGAACGTTTTTATTTGTGACAGTGTAAATAAAAAGAGACAACTAACAGTATACAACTGCATCGAAAGAATTTAAATAAAATCAAAATAAAATAAATAATAATAAGATATAAATAATACCCATACCAATATATAGGGATGAAATCCATGGCCATAAAACGATGGAAAATCAAATATGGCCGCCCCTAAATAAATGCATGTAAAACAACTTGATATGAATACTTTTAGTATGAATATATCATACCCCATCGCTTTCAACGGTATCTTTCCAGTTTGTTCTACGGGCTCTTTAATTGTTTTTATTAATGTAGAAGTAAAGCTTACTGTGCTTCCAATTTGTGTTGACACCATTGATGTGTTAGCAAGGGCCATACAATGTACATGTATACTAAAGTGCAGTTTGAGTTATTTTCAAGTTTACTCTTAATGATAGAGGATATTCAGAAATAACTGTAGCAGTATTTAACTGATATTTTATAGGTTTATGTTTATCCAGCCGTGTATCAGAGTATCATTTTCTTTCTATATTATGAATTAATGATAATAGTTTAGCCAATGTTGATATATGGCATTTTTTGGTTATTTCAATTGTGTCAACTTCACTGGACAAAAATACATGACTGGTATTTGTTTTTTCCTTCAAGCATATCCAAGTTTGAGCTTAAAACAGAATACCATTTTCAAAAAAAGGACAGTAACTCATACCATTTTTTAACAAAGGACAATAACTGAACCTAAGTTGTGGCCTCGGACTTTTTTTCAATGATGCGACCAAACAAAACCTTTAAAATCGGAATGGAGTGGATTTTATCACTAGTTTAATGCCATGGCCAAAATGCCGGAGAATCATTCTTAAAATTAACTACTAGTGGTTGAAAAAAATGTATATTTGCCGTGTACGTTGTGTTTTTTACCTATAATTCAGTATAATGATTAATACAGCCTTCCTGAAATAACAAGTTGCTTTTAATTGCCAATTAGATAATTTTGATGACCTTCTGTTAATATTAAGTGTTTTATCGATGGCTGATATATATGCGATCCAATCTAGAAATGATCAAATTTATAATTTTAGCAAACCGTATACGTAATGATACTCTATGTAATTTGAGGGTAAATGTTCCGCCATAATTTATGTTTGTACTACTTTATATATTTGTCTTTACTTAATAATATAGTTTGTACTTAACAGAACATATTTGTACATGCCATCTTTTGCTGTTAAGCTTTGCATTTGGTCAAAGGCAGAATGCTTCTTATTTGCCATAATAAAAACTCGAACTTGAATTCATATCAAAAAGAAGTATTTATTGGATAATTGTAATCACCAGCAGCAAAAACAAAATACAAACATTAACTATTAGCAAAAGCAAATCCTTAATTACAATAACATAATAATTAAATCAACAAAAAAAATGTTGATTGTCACTACCATTGAAATGACAAATACAGGCAGTATCTTTATTTACATCTCATCATTGTACAAACATGAAAATAATTAAATCAAAACAATGTTTAAATAAGTACAATGCCATTCCATATGGAATTATAAAAGATGAATATTTACATATTAAATTAACACTTAATAATAAATTTATAATAACTGAGCACAGCACTCTAATAGCATAAAATTATTACAAACTTACCGGTAACTAACTAAACACGTAAAATGATATAAAAGCGACAAAGAAAAAGGCTGTTTAAAACATGATAAACAACTGCACCACAGACACTTATTTTATACAGTGCAACAATCAACAAATATAGTAATAAGGAAAATACATACTTAAAACAGTTTATTTATATAGTAAAAAACGTCGTCTATCTAAAACATGCTCGCAGGTTTTGGCACATAATCTTAAAATCGTTGAATTTGTATTGGAAAACAGAAATACATATTTATCAAAATCGTGCATTTCCGCAAACAGGTTATTATATGAAGTTGCCTTAGAGTATAATTCCTCCCTTAAATCATCATAAACATGACAACGAAATAAAACATGCAGCTCACTTTCAACTGAGGTGTCATTACAAAATGGACAAAACCTAGCTTCTTCACTCGAGCCCTCAACGACCAGTCTCAATTCGAATTGGGGCCACCCCTAATCTAAATTTACTGAAAGCTGATCGATGAGCAGGTGGTAAAATCATATTACAATATTGATCAGTTTTAAAATCAGATTTCACAGACCTATACAGTCTTAGTTTATTACGACCTTGCCCAGATGGCCCAATAATATAATTTAAACAAGTTTGCCATTCATTAACAAAGTTATTCATTGCAGTAGTCTCAACAACGTGCACAAATTTACCAGCCACACGATTTTGTAAACATATGTATATGTTCAAATCATTCATAATTAAAAAAGACTTTACATAATAATACCAGTTTTTACATGACCAATTTGCCTTACTGTATGCCCAACGTGCAATACGTTTGTTTAGCCTAGATTCCTCCATTTTTGATAATTTTGACCAGTATAAAGCAATAAACTTCCATTGACGGACAATTGGGGGTTTCCAGCCCATTTCACCCGCAAGCCCAATATTTGGTGTGTATTTGCCAACCCCAAGGAAAAACCTTTGTGCCCTGTTATGAACAGCCTCAATACAGGAGTATGAGCGAAATCCCCAAAGAGGAGAACTGTAACTAACCACAGGCCACACAACTGCATCATATAACATTGTAAATACATTGTAGGGGAGACAACCAATGCTTTTACATTTTGCGATTAGCAAACCTAATGCGCGACTAGCACTCTGGGCCACAGCCTTAACAGTAACGTTGAGATCTAGATGCTCATGAAAAACTACTCCAAGGTAAGTATACCTATCTACAAATGTTAACTGGCTGGAACCACACGTAAACTGATAATTTGTACGAGCCACGGAATTAGGTCTAAAATGGACTACATTACTTTTGGTGGAATTAACATGCATATCATTTACAGAACACCTTTTTAAGGTTAATAAAAATTGAAGTTCATCTTCGGATTCAGCCATTAAAACGATGTCATCAGCATACAACATTATACAAACTTTTTCATCATCAACAGGCACTCCTATGTCGAATGCATTGAGGTAAACTGATAAATCGTTAATGAAAAAAATAAAAAGTATAGGAGATAACAAACAGCCTTGCCTCAAGCCGCAGCCTACATCAAACCATTCTGTTCTGTACGAATTATTTCTAATACAGGAAGATACAGATTTATATAGGGACTTAAAAGCTGTTAACATTCTACCTCTAATAACTGATTTAGATAGCCTATTCCATACCATATTTCTATTTATAGTATCATAGGCTTTTCTAAAATCGATAAAAGCACAATAAGTAGATTAACGAGACTTCTTCCTAGAGTCAAGAATAGTGTGCAGTGACATGATATGATCCGTCGTGCTTTACCCTTTCTAAAACCATTTTGCTCTTCCGCAGTAATATCATTATCCTCCGACCATTTGGTGAGTCTACAATTTAAAACATGGCAATATAATTCATACATAGATGATGCAAGAGAAATGCCCCTATAAGAGAGAGGGTCTCTTTTGTCAGCTGTAGACGATTTCGGTATGGGATTTATTATACATTTACTCCAAAGGGAAGGAACGATACCTTTATCAAAATAAATATTAAACAACACATGGAGAAATGAGATAGAAACATCATTGTTTAATACTTCAACAGGGATATTATCAATACCACATGCTTTACCCTTATTAGCAGATATTAAGGCATTACGTATTTCTAGTAAGGAGATATGATCATTAAAACAAGGTTCCATACACTCGTCATTATTAACAACTCCATCGTCATTGATGTCACCAGCATATGAGTTAATATTAGAATTGTCAGTATAAAATAGGGAGCTAAATTCATGTTTCCACTTGTTAAGAACGGTATAAACATCATTTGATACAGAGCCGTCAGGCATAACCACTTCCATAGGGATGGAATCACTGGTTTTAACATTCACACCAATTTTACCAACAGATTTCCAAAACATTGAGGAGTCGATATTACATTCATCAAACAACTGTGTATGTAGAGAATACTAGTGTATACAAATATATATAGAACGAAGGAGCCTGCTATGCAAAACCTCACTTTTCCGGAATCCTCTTTATTCCGGACATTTCTGCCTGTCCTCCGGTTGTCCGGATTAATGAGTTTCCAATCATCAATATTTCTAAGGTAAGGCGTGAGAAGTTGCGAACAGTATAAAAGCTATTGTAACGTGAATATGCTCGGAAAATGATTAAAATTCCGCTCGGCAATCTAGCTGAGCTAATAGGTTATGATTAAACATAAAAAGCAACCTATTCTTAATACAAATATAAACATATAATTTTCCTCGGACCTATCTTGACTATCTGATTCAAATGATTATGAAATGATTGGATGGACAATAATCAAGAGAAATTAAGCTGATATATATTGAATTTTTCTTGGGTTGATTATGAGACAAAAGATATAATATATACACAAAAGTAACTATGATCTATGTTAAATGCAATACCGGCAAATGACGGTGCCGAACCCTATCATAGACCGACCTTATGTGACCAGATCGGCGTCCTATCTGAACCGTATCCCTTTCTTTTACCAGCAAGAACCTATAGATGAGCACCAGTTGCTCAACTATATATAACAAAGTCTCGCACTGATCACCGTGCATCAACTGGTCAGATAGCCACCAGCTCAATAACCTTAACGCTAAGCTACGGAAATACGCTTAACAATATATTACTGTTCAAGACAAGCAACAAAGACTACTAAGATGGAACATGTCCACTGTTCACTCTTTGTGCTGACTCTACTAAGATAATAACATTTTAACGACTGTCGTTCAACCAATGGCTTTGGTTCTTTTCACTGGAGATGTTCACTCCTCGACGACCACGAGCAGGCTTTGGTTCTTTTCACTGGAGATGTTCACTCCTCGACGACCACGAGCAGAATAACAAATTTAAAAGGAAACCGCGCTATTTATATGCTTTTGGGAAATGTCTAAAACTGTCTATGATTTAATATCGTTGTCGTCATGACTCATCAATAAAGATCGAATATCTAAATAAATGAGTTTATTCCCAAATAATTCGAATATATTAGATCTAAATTTCATTACTTTAAGCCCAAAACAAATCTATTCAAATAATCTTAATGTAGTTCTAATCGATAATGAATTAGACTTTTCCAATCTACCGCTTATATCAATAGTAAAACATATGTCATTACTAAAAATAATCAAAGTTCTGAAAGTACGAATGTGTAATCGTCACACTATTTAACACAACAGTGAGGTATAAGTTTGTGTGTCAATGAGAATAGGCCTCTTCAAAAAGGCTCCCGTGTGGAAGAAAATAAGTGGAGATATATTGTGAACGTGAGGTCCAGCTCACAGACCTTTTCACCAAAGCATCGGCGATACTCGGCAAAATTCGTATTTTCATATCAGCGGCGGACCTTTCAGCTAAACAGTCGGTGATTTGTGTTTATTTTTGAATGCATTTCTATGAGTCCACTCGTTACCTAAAAAGTCATTTCAGACATATGTTTTGGTACTTTCTTGTTCATAGAACACATGTTTGCATCCCATCCTAGGACAAGATTCACATATTTTTCCTCATTATGTCGACATTCCTTGTTTGTATACAGTTCAGATTATATAACTATTGATATTTTACATGTTCACGTTTCATTGAATGTAGGTATTCGGCAAGCGTTCAGGATTTTTTTCCGTAGGTTTCGGTCTAATAATCTATTACAGACAATGTTTGTATGTCGCTATGTTCTCTTCAAGGAGTTCGATTTTTTCATGAAAATCACCAACCATTTTTGTTTCGTTATTATGTAACCATTCTGTCACGCTAGTCAACGTCGCTTGTAGAAATTTTCTGTCCGTCGTCTCCAAACAGTCACTGGATCGAGCAACGCGTCCTAAGTACCAAAGAAAGTAATTCATCTGACTCTTGTAGTTCATCGTTTGTTCAACAACGTTTATTTTTGAGACGATGTTTAAGACCTTGTATTTCTGCTTGTCTTTATCTTGATCCGACAAATTTGGCATCCTTGGTATTGCTTTTTGATTTCCAATCTTCACAGATTTTGAGATGGCCTTACAATTAAAGAGGCCGCTACGACTGATCTCGAATGTATACTCCATCATTGGGAACTCAGCAAGTGACGGTTCTATGCCGTAGATGACGCAGCTACCCCATTTGTTTTCTTCAGAGGACACATCACTTTCACCTATGTAAAATGGCGGGAATAGTTATAATTATCATCCCTTGTAGTAGTAGAAGTAAAATAAAGAAGCAGAAAAAAGATAAACTAATCTTATTCTACTTTCACATGCGTAGATAAGTACATGTAAATAAGAGAAATAAAGCAATTAAAAAAAAAAAAAAAAAACAACGACATATATCATTTATTTTACAGTTCTTTTTGTGTGTGTAAAAGTTGCTGCAATTAATTGTCAAACCTTCAAAAACAGACATTGCCATTGAGGACTGGTAGTCTTTAGATGTGGTGAAATTTGACGTGTAACTCGCCGGAAGCCGTGTAAATCTCTTTATAGCAGTAAGAATCTCCCCTTTTCCTGTTTTATAACGGATGCTGTAACTAGCGATATCGATCACTAGCCTACCACTGTGTTTTCCGTCCTCTGACAAACCACTAGCATGAAGCGCCGCCCCCTGTGCCGGGGATGTCAAGTCTGCGAATACAATGGGCACCTGTAAATGAAATTTAAAAAAACGACAAAAAGTGGCAAATCCAGTAATATATAACACATTCAAACAAAACGACAATAAACGGTGGCAAATCATTGAATATACAAAATTCGCATTCAATCAATGAAACAACAAGAAACGGTTGACAAGCAAGGACTTTACTCGTACACGCGGTGTCTGAAAGCAAAATATTACTAAACAGTGGCAAGCCAACTTATACAACGGGTACCCAATATCCAGCATATAATGGCGGTGACCTTTGAGTTCGAATCCTACTGGCCACAAACCCGCCCGCAAGTTAATTATTTCTGGTTCTGCTAATACAAGAAAACTTGCTGCCTTAAGCAAGATAATGCGACCGCAACTGTAACTTGTCCCTTACATAAATTATAGGCATACCTTGGTGCCCATATAACTTTGTATGTGGTCTTTTATCGCAGGTATCCTCGACGATCCCCCACACAGTACCACTGTTCCTATATTATTTTTGATGTCTGGGTCTGACATCTTCTCTCTTCCGTGTTTGAAGACTTCCCTCAGAAGTGAACGAAGCCGGAAAAACAGCTTCTGTATATATAAAATAATTATCGTATCAGAAATTATCATGAGGCATATAATACACACTGGAAACCTAATATCAGTAAATAGAACATATTGAGTTACTTTGATTTTGATGATGCTTAACGTCCTTTTCTTGTATTTTGTAATTGTCGAAGAAATCGTGCTACTTGGCAATTTCCATTCCGAGGTGATAAACACAGATGTCCGTGTTCAGGTAAGAATCTACATATGTTTACATTAAGTTGCATAGTTTGCCTATCTGCAAAGTAATGAGTAACTACGTACATCAAGGAATTGTGATAGGATTTAAATATTGTTTGCAAATAACAACACAAACTGTCCAAAAATTACTTAGTTGCACATAAGTTCTAAGGGGGGCCTAATTTACAATAAACTCATTCAAGAGTTACCTAACTTAATGGTTTAATGCCCCTGAATACCTTTAGGAAATTTCAAATCAATCCCATAACTTATTGCGCTGAGGTACAAGTATCGGGATATGTTTCATGCAAAACCAAAACTGTTAGGTGCGTATAGAAAAGTACGAATCGTGACGTACGTGTCGGTGTGTGACGTCACAGGCGTAACTTATATATAAATAGCCCCCAATTCACTAGGTTAAGCGGGGTACTATAACTTTCACATAAATGAATGTGTATTAAGATACTTAAATCGTATTTTTTTTACAATGACTGGACAAAAAGCGACTTCGATTATGAAAATATTCTCGTTGACACTGCTAGTGGTGTTTGCGTAACCCTTGGTGTGGGAGGAAATCGGAGTACCCGGAGAAAACCGGAGTACCCGGAGAAAACCGGAGTACCTGGAGGAAACCGGAGTACCCGGAGAAAACCGGAGTACCTGGAGGAAACCGGAGTACCCGGAGAAAACTCACGTGTCCGAACGGGCGACACAATACCCTTTCACATACAATATCGGGCCGACTTGGGATCGAAACTGGGCTGCGTTACCACTACGCTATCCGGTCACGCGCCTGAATGAACTACGACTAATGCCGACTGGATGGTCCATACTGTTTTGTTTCTTACTTTATTCATTCAGAAGGTTTTCCAATTCAAACTTAACCGGGCCGAGAAAAGAGATTCTTTACCCCAAAATTTATAATTCATTGAATATTTACCTATTTCATACTTGACCGGACAAAGTAAGGGATTTTTCACCTCATTCATATTCGGACGGACAGAGTACAGGAGATACAAGTGAATTCCTTACCTCATTCATATTCTCAAACTCCTGCCTTGTCAGATTTGCAGAAAAAATTCTCCCTTTAGTATTGACCTGAAATTCGATTGTAGTCGATTCTTGAGTAGAAAGTTCTCGTTTTGCCCTTTCAGCCTCTTTCATCATCTTTGACCACGTGTCTGCTGTCTTGTTGAGACCCGGCTCTGTACTGACTTTGTCCTTGATGAACGTGTAAAGAGTTGACGAGAATGCATTTCCACTGACCTTTTCGGAGCCAGCCGTTGTTATAGTTTCAATCAATTCTTTCTTCTCGTTGTATGCCATAGAAAGAATAGACACGTCCGTGTGACTGGCCCCTGTCAAAATAATACATCTAGTATTGTAATTAGCATAAGATAATTAAGAATTCATCATGCATTTTATAAAGACACAACTTATTCAGAATAAAATCGTAAGTCAAATAGCTTAAACAATGAGACTCAGCTAAAGTTAAACAAGAATAATGTTACAAAATATGACTGGTGAACTTTGAGAATTAATATTGTATATTTAGCGAAATATTCAATAGGTGAAAGTAGGTATTGCGTACTAATGTAGCAGTCATTAACAAACGCAGTTTATTCATTGAACATTTCGAATTGCAGCCATTAGATATTTATTTCAGACTTAATACCGTGAATAAAATAGTGTGGTTTTAATACACCGTTGTGCGCATTATCACCCTTAGTACTGATGATGCAATATATTAGCGTTACAAGATAAAACCATACGTCTAGTAAAATCGATTTTTAAGCTTACAATGGGACATTGTGGAGACTTACCAACATCGACAACAAGAACTAAAGAGTCTTCGTCAGATATGGTTTGGTCATTTTGTTTAGAGATTTGGTGCATATAGGCCACCGTAGACGCAGTTCTGCAAAAAAAGGTACTGATGCTACTGAGAAAAAAAAAAGGAAGATGTGCAAATTTCATAACCTAATCTAATAATCAGCCAAGATATTGTGACATATTTATTTTGCAACTCTGTAATAAAAGTTAGAATAAAGCAGTGCCAGTATAAATCTGATCCTAAAGCAAAATTATGGTACGCATTTTAGACATATTAATATGTCATGTCCTATGTTGTCTTTAATTTGGTAAACACAAATAGATAAAAATCTTAAAAACTACAGGAAATAGTGATAATTTAAGGAAAGAAAGGCAATAATGGGTTCTTTAAAAAAAATTGCGAGGCCCTGAAAAATGTTAATTTAATTCTATTTCAGGTATTTGAGCTCGCACATTTAGGAAAAGCATATAATTCGAAAATCTCTCCTTATGGCATTGCAATTTCACTGTATATAACTACACCACTGACTTACGGACAGTTTAGAATCCGAATCTGATCAAACCCTGCAAGTATCCCAGCATTCCTCATCGCCCTTCTTTGTATATCCCTAGAAAAAGCCGGCATAGTGACAACAGCTTTTGTTATTGTTTCGTTCACAATCTTTTCGGCATTCTCTTTCAAATACTTCATGAATATTCCGTATATTTCTTCGACCGTCAATTTGAAAATTACCATGAAAATATTTTGCGCAGGTATTATCATTGGACCGCAACGAAGAATTCCACAATTTACCGAGGATCTTATGAGAGTCACAAATAGTTCTCTCTGCATTATTAGTTGAGACAACCGCAGCCTCGTTTCCAATTAAAATAACTCCGCCATCTTTGAAGGAAAGAACCGTTGGTATGCGGTGTCTTCCGTGAATGTCCGGAATCATCTTAATATCTCCGTCAATGGATATGGCAGCACTTGAAAGAAGAAATATATGCTTATTATTCTTGAAGCTGATATCGTGGTATCTGAACTGCAATGCGGGGCATTAAAAGAACAACAATTCATGCCCAGAATACTTGCATTTTACCAAATAGAGTTGACGTCACGATAAGATAACGTACTTGTAGAATATTTTTATTACCTCAAAAATTGAAGAGTATAAAGGTGACTGATGTGACTTTGTACAGTAACTGTTCTCTGAATGTAATTTACTCTCACTGAAGCTCATACAGGTGCCATTCAATTAGCAAAATGAACCACGCAAATCTACCTGAATTCAACCAAATTTGTATCATATATATATATATATATATATTGTAAATACCTATACGCCCCATAATAGCATATTCTACATCTTGTCACTGGAAGGTAATATTTCTATGAAACTTTGTCACTTTAAATACATCCAAAACTCAAAATGTGTCATCGAGAGTTTTTCCAAGTTTTATTTCATGTTGGGGAGATAATCAGTATTTAAGTTAACATTAAAGACTAAGGGAATATGAAAAACTGAATTTGATTTTCGAGAAAAATTCACGGTAGAAAGATGTGTTTTATAATTCTGTTTCAAACTTCGCAAAAGAAATCTAAATTTTACCGTAGGAAAATGGAAAAAGTCATTTTTTCTCAGGGGAGTTAACTCATGGAAACAAGATTATAAAGGGGAGGTAATTAAAAACTTTTGTCATATGTCGTAACATGTCAATTTGACCCTAAGTAACATGCATGACTTTGATGGAATTGATGGCTTTTATGGGACGTATACCTTAAGATTATCATCGGTTCAAGAAAATATCGATATATAGAGGTATAGCGCCATCCTCTTGGACAGAATCTTATGTTTGTCCTATACTTAAATATGGGGATCAATCATTTTTTCTAATTACCGGCCTGTAAGAGGTGACTTAACTGCCAATTAGCTACATTGTATTTTATTTCTTCAACTGTTGACACTGGAAATGAAGCCAGTGCGATCTTCTGTGATATCAGCAAAGCCATTGGTCGTGTTTGGCACAAGGGATTAATTGTCAAACTATTTTTTTCCCTCTGTCCATCGTGAGTCTATGTTTTTGGCAGAGAATGGCCGGTACGAATGCAAAGAGCCTACGATATAGCAATATCTGCAGAGCCCACCGATATGGTTATGCACCGTGCAAATGCTACTGCTATCAAAGAAGGTTTGATTCGTTTGTTTAAAGATTTACGGAATCCAGTTAATGCATGCCATGTTCAATTTCGTGTGCTGCTTTGTGAAGGCGACGCATGACAATTGAAAACGGAACACCACAAGATGAAGCGACAATGCGACACGACATTCGATATAATAGCGCGCAAATTCGCGTTGTACTTTCATTGTTCACGAAATTTCGCAATAAATGTCGATCGTCTTCATAGAGCGTTACGTGACATTTAAAGTGGCACTAACTGGATTCAGTAGTTTGGTGACAGTAATCTTTAGTCCCATCAATGAGCCGCTCGGCGCGACATGCTATTTTTGGTACTGGCTGTCACGCCTCGTAGGGGATATCGCCAAACCGAAAGTAGAACGATATCACAAATTACGGGTACACAAATGTGGACAAGGCTCGTTGATGTTGTACATGCTTTCATTAAGTCTTCTACACGTTTTGATTATCAGTAGGAGAGAACTACATATGCAGCATCAACCCCCACACCACCCCCAGCGCCATCATCGATCTTTTTTACTTTTTCAATATTTTCAATACTAGGTTCTCTGTTGCTCTCATTTAAAATGTTTTTTGTTGTTGCCTTTTTTTCCCCATAATTTAATATATTTATCTAACGTCATATTATCGTGTACAATATTTTTATATGGAGAAGAACACGAAAAGATTTTAAAATACAGTGAAAAACAGTGTTCTATGAATGAGATAAAATCCATGTCCCATAGTTTGGTGATATATATTACTACTACTTTTTACATATAAAGGTTATTATATGGGCAAGTAGCAGCCGTTTTTAACCAAATCCAAACCAAATGAAACATTCCTTATACAGGCTGAACCATTGACTATTCAAAGAATAGACTCGATCAGCTAGGTTTGTCTTAACTGAATATGTAATTATAGTTATTGTATCCTTTTTATTGTTCGGTATTAAACTTAGGGGATGTAAACGTAAACCATAAACCATAAGCTGCCTGCCAAAACTGATACTAAATAGTACCTCGCGAGAAAGGGCACTATAAATGTTGTGTTTATATTATTATCATGATTACTTTTTTATATTTTTGTCAGTTAATTTCTAAATTCATCATCAAATGACATGTACCACACATAACCTACCCAAAATTCACGCGCAAGATGACGCAGAGACCAATGCGCCCGCCTGATGTCATGATGAAAGCAAGTAACATGATTCCGCAGCAGTTCAAAGAATTTCTTCATAGCAAATCAGAAGGCTCAGATTTTTAAATATTTGGGTTTCTTGACGGTGGAGAAGAATGTCACTGAATTATGATACAGCGCCATCATGAAAATCAGACCATTATGTCTATTCACACCTCCACAATAAAAAGTATATTTTAATTACTAAAGTAAAGAAGAACGCGCTGATTTACTTAATTTATTGAACAGACAACTCCTCAGCACAAAGTAAATGCCCAGTACTCTTCGTTAACCTTGTTTTACAACAATGAGTGACATACTGTTGATGGGACGTTAAACTCAACAAACAAATAATTAAAATCTGAGACACATAAACATGCACCCATACTTACTAAAAAGGTATGTGTGGGGGTATATCAAATCGACCATACATAGTTAATAAACACTCACGCCATGAGAAATTTGAGAAATATTAGGAGATGATGTAATCTGGGAGGGGCACAGCTTTGACGGGTTATATAATAAACTAAATACGAGTAGTGTTTTCGTTACGCTTCGCTTCGCTATACCCGTAGACATACGTACATGTAAACTCTAACCTATACAGGGAAGTGGATCACACGCTCCTTTATTTAGTAGCAAATTTAATGTAATCGGATACTTCATAAAAGACTATCGGGCTTGCGATTCCACGTATTGAAGGTGTGTATTAAATGTACATGTACGTTCGCGTTTGTGCTTATGAATGGTTTGATCATTCAGCGGGTGGGGGTGGGGGTAATTTAGAAGTTCAGCTAATTACAGGATGAGGGAGGCCACGAGTGAAGGAGTGACTCTCGGGCAGAATCTTCGACTTAACACCATAGCCCAGATTTGGATTCTATTTAGTCTCTCTCTCTCTCTCTCTCTCTCTCTCCCTCTGTTAACGTCAGCGATGTAGTTCTTAAAGCGACCTTTCAATATGGCGACGTGCTTGGATTTCTATTTCCGAGTAGATAACGATACTTTTAAAAATATCGAGCAAATTATCAGATTTCAACGATAGTTCTTAATATTTATGATGTGGACCGCATGTACTGTTATCTACCCGTTTAACTAATTTAGATTTTACATATTCACATATACAGGCTGAAGCGCGCTTTGTGTGTGTGTGTGTGTGTGTGTGTGTGTGTTATATTCAGTATTTTGGATGCATCATTGAAATCCTTATCAATATCTTTCAAACGACGGAGATCCCATGATTAACATATGCATTGAGACGGAATAGGCAGTCTAGGTATCCGATAATGTCCGGTATTTCGCTATAACGAACCCAATTACTCATCGGTAGGTATGTACAATACTTACAAGTTGAACAATGTAAAATTACTTTTGGTGTGATCCCATTTGCTGTCACTTACTATAATTGAGTTGAATGTCGCAATGATGGTCTTAAATTACCACACTGGCCATAAATGTTGACTTAAAGGTTTGATAAATGCAATGGTTATTTTAACATTAATGTACGAAAATGCTCTAAAACAGACTCTAAAGACCATATAAGTTGTTGATTTTGCTATGGCATAGTATTTTTTAAACAACTGACAGTGACCGTTCTAAATCTGAAACCAAAGTACATACCTCATATATGCTGAACCAACATCAATTCCAAGAATGGACTCGCTTCGTTCATGCTTGTCCTTACCAAATAAAGTTATATAGTCACTGTAACGTGCATACAATATGCTTAAGACTACAACAGCTATTAATCCAAGTTTGCTCGATATTTCTCCCATATTTAGAATGGTAAAAATCCACGGAGATGATTTTAAAGGTTTAAAGACCCTATGTCATTTTGCCAAGGAAGGCTAGCTTTTCTCAAAAAAGGAAGTCTATCGCACGATATATATACTGTCGGGTCGCCACGAAGAGTTTTACCCATTCTATGACTAGCGCCTATATTTAGAAACAAAATGTTGAGTGGAATTCCAACAGAATAGGGACTTAACACACACACACACATTTTTTCGCGCGCGACTTAAGTCTGGTGACTTCAACAAAAAAACTGTATTTACTCTATCCCTCTGTGTTTCTTTTCATTACTCATATCATTCGCACCGGAGCACTGGAGGATTAACGAAGGATGTAGACAATTTTATATATCCTTCGTTAACTTACATTACAAATATACAACACAATATCTTATCTCACTTTTATCTTCGTTATTTTACTGAATTCAACTTACATTACAAATATACAATATCTTATTCGCTTTATGTCGAAGTTCCACATGCATCATCTTCACATACATATTCATTAGATACTCAATGTGACATTGATGACCGAGCTTAATAATTACATTACTACATGTAGCTGGTTCTGAAAAAAACTGTCATTTATACAATGCATTATATATATCTGTAATAAAATCCAGATTAAGGATGTCGAAGAGAGAAATAAAATCCACCGTTACGAAAGTTTTAGTAAACAAATAAATATCAATCTAGGTAATAATGTTTAATTTAAGAGGTTCCTACGGAAATAAGTGCGTAGATATTGATTAAAATACGGAAAAAAAAAAAAAGAAACTCGTTTTCGATGTGTTTTCTATGTGTCTCGAAATTGAAATGACCATAACTTCTGTAATACTTGTCCAGTTGCCTTGAAATTTCACAACACCCTTTTTATATACCCAAAACATTTGTTAGATGCAAAAATCTCAAGATAAAATATCTCAGTTTTGAGATTTAAAAAAAAAAATTTTAATAAAAAAAATAACGTTATATATCATTGTTCATAAATTTTCAAAGCATTGACATACACTGAAAAAAAACATTGTCTTGTAAAAAATAGAGTTGCATTTCCAATTTGAAATGTTAGTGTGAAATGTGTCTTCTCATTTTTTGGAATTTTTGATTTGACCCTATTAGGCTTATAAATTGAATTGACTAGATTATCAAAAACATGAATTTTTCTGTAGAAAATAAATGTTTTATTTGACTTTAATAAATGATACATGTACATGTAAACTCTAACCTATAAGTAAGTAAGTAAGTAAGTAAATAATTTATTATCGTGACATGTGCAATAAGATAATTACATACAAACTGTAAACAATCTAAACAAAAGAAAGCACCCGGCCCAATGGGCCTATATGTCACCAGGTCAAAAACAGTAATGATAAAACATAATAATCAATGTCACATAGAAAGTAATCAATAGAAAATGCCTATATATAGAAGTGGATCATACGCTTCTATATTTAGTAACAAATGTAAGGTAAAAGAATACCCGATACTTCAATATTAACAAAAGACTAACGGGCTTGGGATTCCACGTATTAAATGTGTGTGTATTATATGTACATGTGCGTTAGCGTTGTGCTTATGAGTGATGTCAAAGGGAGAAAGAAAATCCACCGTTACGAAAGCTTTAGGAAACAAATAAACATTACGTGATAATGTCTTTCGAATGAGCTAAAACTAAAGGTTTAAACCATGTCTTAAATAGTTTCATGCACCAAACCATAACACATACCCTTTATAGATCTAATGATCCGTTAGTTATTAAACAATATGCAGGAATAAACAGATATATACATGATATATCTTATGACAAAGACTCTGTTTCAAAAACCCGTAGCACATGCAAGGGACATAACTCCTCCAACCATAAAATATAATCAACGATTTTTAATTCACTTCCTACATTATCAGATGCCTTATCAGGGTTTTAAAAGTGTATGTTTCGAAGCCATGGGCTACTCATAACTGACATTTCGAATCAATTTCAATATATAAGTCAGTAAGTAATTGATTTCTTGATTAATCAATTTATGTTTGTTTTGATATATCTATTTTTTTAATGATGCAGATCATCATCATCATCATTATTATCATTATTATTATTATTATTATTATTCGGAAATGTTTAAAAAAAGTTAATTACCACTTTCTGTATAGGTTTGGGATGAGATAAATTCTATGATAAACACAGCTGAAGTCTGGTAGGCTGGTACTCTCTCCGCGTGATCGTGATTGCCCCGTGGTTACCAGGGTGTTGATAAGACGAGGAGGCGGTAGGGTAGGGGTCTGTCTGGTTATCTGACGTGCTGAGTGATGGACGCGATCTTGATCGAACTTGTCTGACAGGTTAACGTGTTAACAACTGACACCACGCAGGTATAGAGCTCCTGGTATCTTGAAATGGTGACTGCAGTGGTTTGTTAAAAAAGTTCTTACATAAATATAAGCGGTAGCGATGTCGACAGCGTCGCATAATCATATAATATGATAAAAATCACCGCCATCATTTTTAAACCATCATCATCACCATCATCTCATCATCATCATCCTCACTATCACCATCTGCGTCTTTGTCATCATCGCCACCAGCAGCTTCAATATCGCCATAGTCATCTTCATCATCACCTGCGTCGTTGGTTGTCATCATCATTATCACAATCATCATCATTATCACCACCACCATCATCATCACCATCCACCTTTAGCGACATCATCAGTCCTATACAGAATTGTCGTCGACGTTAACACCAGTGTCATCAATATCATTGACGTCGTTGTGGTCGTCTTCTCTCTCTCTTCCTCCCTCTCTCTCTCTCTCTCTCTCTCTCTCTTCTTCTCCTTCTTCCGATATGATGAATTATTTTCGACATATAATGTTTACTATCTCTATTGTCTGTAGTTTAAAGATGTGTGAATTCAAATACCGAGTACATGCGTCATATCCCATAGCTACGGGATGCCATCCTTACTGTAAATGATTTCACAAGTCTATAAAATAAAACAGTTACAATATGCAGCTTTTCAAAGTTCTTTGTTTTTTGGCTGCACCCCGAATTTAAGTCCTTAAAAAAATGCTTTATTGTTTCAAACAAAGCAAAACTGATAATGGCGGTGAACTAGACACAAACTGAACAAGGAGTGATCATTATGTTAAGTACACCAGGTATTAGGCACGTGAACAAACGTGCCATATCGGAGGTTGATTAAATGTTAAGATCTGCATCCTTGAATAACATTTGTTCGAATGAATTTTATGGGATAAGTTATTGAAGGCAATAAAACTTGTAATACGCAAACATAATTTGTTTGAACTTATAACTTACCTCACCGCTTAAACTTCTTCGCATTTACCTTTATTGATTCGCTCAGTTTCTTTTTATTTCAATTAAGACAGATGAACATAAAAGCACAAACACCAATTTTATTCCTGTCTTCAGTTTTTTTTTCCTTTTTAATTTTTCTCTTTTCTCAGTTCTAGACGATGAGTTTAAATTATATCTGGATGGTAATTTTTAGACTTATTAAGTACTATTTACAATTATTTTAAGCAAACAACTAATTATATATATATATATATATATATATATATATATTGTTAAACTTTATGAAGGCTTGCAGCCGAAACGTTGTTTCATATGTATATTAAATGAGCATATTTCCCTTGGACTTTAGTCACAATGATAAGTATGACTGTCTTATATTTGTTTGTATTTGATAATTTACAGATATAAGTACATGCAATTCTTTTTATGATTTAGTGTGATGAATGATATATCTTTACCATGGATATTTGGGGGAGGGGGGGGGGGCTTGTTGTTGTTATTTTTTATCCCCATGTTTTTGAGAAGAAGCCCGCACTAGACTGGTGGTTCTAGCCAGGTACCGCTGTGCATTCTGGGATTTCCTCTATCCTATAGTAAATTGGACGTCGTTATATGGCATCAGTAAACACCAAAACAAAAACAACTGACTTAAAATCGGTAGAGTACGAGGCCTTTGAACCTAAATATTTAGAAAATCGTTAAACAACAAAAGAAGCTAGCGAATCAATCAAATGGATACCAGTACTGTTTCTTCAGCTTCAATGCTTTGTCTGTCTTTTGTTAATTTGCCAAAATTAAAGAATTCTAACTAAATGATCCGAAATGATTGTTCAAGAAGACAACGTTTGGCATCTCTTTCTATCAAATGAATTACATTTTTCACGGCGTGCATTACTCTTAATGAGATCCAATCATAGAGTTTACAGTCCTTGTGGTTCTTTGGAAGCATGTTTCTGTTAGTTATTGCACTTCTGTTTAATACGTAACAGGTGATACACTCCTCACAGAATCTGTTTTCAACTCAGATACATTCCACCAAGATGGGATTTACCATTTGTTACAATACTTCTGGTTGTTATTATAAATGCACTCGATATTTTTCATGAAATATACATGTGCACGTGCATCCATACACGAGTAAAGTGTAAAGTTTCCCTCGTACTCAAATTCCATCAACATTTATTTCCGCCAAGTTATACTCAGATGTTAAATAAAGGCAGACATGCATTTCCCACGAAAAAAAATAAAGAACTTTACATCAGTTGACATATGTCATTCAATATATGTTCAGAAATGAAATAAATGAGGTCAATTTATTAGAAAAATTCTCCCCTACGTATATAAGTACATGTATAGCTTAGCGCTAATATGTGATATATAGAATGATGAAATCGCTTAGTATTCAAGTTTACTTAGCGCTAATATGGTGGTGAATATAAGAATGATGAACTCGCCTCTACGTATTCAGTTTTACTTAGCGCTAAGTATGTTGGTGAATAAGAAATGAAACTCCTTATATCAAGTTTACTTAGCTAAGTATGGTTGGTGAATATAAGAATGATGAAACTCGCCTCTAAGTATTCAAGTTTTACTTAGCGCTAAGTATGGTTGGTGAATATAAGAATGATGAAACTCGCCTCTAAGTATTCAAGTTTTACTTAGCGCTAAGTATAGTTGGTGAATATAAGAATGATGAAACTCGCTTCTAAGTATTCAAGTTTTACTTAGCGCTAAGTATGGTTGGTGAATATAAGAATAATGAAACTCACCTCTAAGTATTCAAGTTTTACTTAGCGCTAAGTATAGTTGGTGAATATAAGAATGATTAAACTCGCCTCTAAGTATTCAAGTTTTACTTAGCGCTAAGTATGGTTGGTGGAATTAGGTCCTGGTCACTTTTCTGGAAAGACGGAAGAGGACAATATTCATCTCAGTGACTTTAATGTACGAACAGGATCCTGCCTGCAGCGAGGCTCACACTCAGACTCCTTCAGATCCGAAACACAGCCGCAAACCGACTAATTCCTTTCGTGTTATAATTATTTATTCTATCTTATTCTAAGGTGAATTTTGAAGACGTTAATGTTGCGTTTTCAAACATTAAAACATTGAAAACAAATCCATAAAATCTTTAAATGCATACATAGTTTTAAATTTTATTTAATCACATGAATTAAAGTAACACATACATGATAAAAAGTTGACATAAATTTTTATTTTTTACTATCTGATGAAATACTGCGCTCCATCAGTGAGATAAAATCCATATCCCACAGTGTCTGCCGGAACTACTTTTTTGCTAACCAATGGTATTTATATGGGTATGTAGCAGCAATTTGCATAAGAAATCGCTTGAGTGAATATGGAATATATCTCATGCAATTTTCATCTCTAAATTGTATCACTTTTCCATGAGATATATTCCATATCCACTCAAAAGAAACAAATATCGTTTATATATTAACTCTTTCACATATGGACACTCATTTGTTTTGTAATGTACACACACACACACATACACATTTCAAATAACGAATTTATGGTTTTATTTTTAGTTATGTTTACTCTGATATTAAAAAAGTATTCACTTATGTTAATTTATATACATGTATATAGTATTTCTTTGAGATATACATTATGTTTGATTAGCGACATAGCTCTTGCAGTTCGTTAGTTTGAAGTAAAATAAAATATCTCTTATACGACCAACATTATGCATTTCGAAAGTATGAAACTGGTATTTTAGAGTATTGTTTGAATCCCATCCACCATATATATTTCTGAGACAAGTACACATGTAATACATGGCTATATAAATTAACCGGACTGCAATCTTCAACGCAGGAGACCTCACGCACATCTCTGCCACAGTGTGTTGAAAAATAGCTGAGTTACCGGTAACCATTAGCGTGACTTTCAGCCAATCCACTGCACCGGAGTTTGAGCCCCCTCCCTGCTGTGGGTTTGTATCCCGGAATTGTCATTCTAGTGTCAACCCTTCCAGGTGTCTTATGGAAGGTCGGTGGTTCTACCCATGCCTCTAAACATCCGGGATCTTCCTTCCATCACCTGTAATAACTGCTTGACATCGCTATATCGCAGTGACGGCACCCTCCTACACAACAATGCAGACGGTTGCATTCTGTTTTCCAAGACGATTACATTCTGTCTTCCACTGTTTCACCATTAAGTAAATGTTATTGGTTCATGCCCAGTATCTTTATTCTAACAGAGGAGATCAACGCATGGTAATAATGCTCATTTATTTACAGAGAATCGCTTGTGAGGAGTACCACGTGGAGCTAAGAATGTTATGTAACCAAAGCGTCAATAACCCCTACACAGTTAAGATAAAAAGTCAAATACAGTACATATATGAGGGGCCTCCGTGGCCGAGGGGGTAAAGTCGCTGACTTTAACACTCACTCAGCCCCTCACCGCGTTTGTTCGAATCCCGGCAGGGTCATTCGGATTTTTATGTGAGGAAGCCTTCCAGCTGGCTTGCGGTAGGTCGGTGGCTCTTCCCGGATGCCTCCATGCATACGGGGTCGCTTTATGACTGAAATACTGTCGAAGCGACGGTAAACTCAAAAAGTCATGTCAAGTCAATATATGAATTCTAAAATGAACCAGAAATCATTGTTTAATAATTTCCCTTTTTATTCGTTGCAGACATGTTTTTCACGAGTGTTTATATTGTTTTCTCGTTGCGTGTGATGTATTTCTGTTGTATAGTGTTACAGTTTTTGTATAAATCCGGTTAGTATAAAAATCTAATTATTGACTTCTGTTTTTAATTAATTCATTTGACATGTATAATAAATATGCAAATTAAATTATTATGACAGTTGAAGCAGTAGTAGTAGTAGTAGCAACAGCAGGAGTAGTTGTTGATACTGTTGTTGCTGTAGAAGTACTAGTAGCAGTAGTTGTAGTTCTATTGCCGTTGGTGTTGTTGTAGTTGTATGGAAGTTTGTTGTAGAATTACTTGTTAAAGTAACAAAAGTTTAGTAGTAGTAGTAGTAGTGGTAGTAGTGGTGGTGGTGGTGTAGTTATAGTAGTAGTATATTACCACTACAGCTACTACTACAAGCATAACAGGTAGACGATGATGACGATGATGTAGATTGCAGTGACAGGACAGCATACTTACCTTGACATTCCTTTTCGGAGACTTAATCCCGAGACCTGCATTCTGACCGTCTTTTGAGAGGAAGCGTGAAATAGACTGGTTACAATCAAAGAGACTGGTATCTGTGTTTTATCAATCAGGTCGACTGGCGGCCATACCCGCTGCGTTCATATCCACTGGTAAACCAGTCTCGCTCATGTCTCGTTCAGTTTTTTTGTTCTTTTCATAGTTTACTTTTATTTCTGTCTACCTGTTTGCACTCTGTGTTGTTTTCACCTATAGCACGAAAATATACGCTTGCACGACATGTCAATTACCGGATTATTGCGCAGGTGGTGATCGGACTACTTTTTCGAACAGACGACATTTGTTGCCTCGTGCTGGAAAATGTTAGAATTACATGTAAGTTTAACAGGTAGGCTTTACTTAAGTGAATGAGTCATTTTGGATTGACAAGTTACTATGTGCTGGAATACCTGCGGAAAATATTAAGTTTATCAGCAGATTTAAATGAGAATGATCGCTCCAGGTAATTTTGATGTACGGATAAGCTATAGCTTGTGTAAAACTTTGAAAATCAAAATTTGAAGTTCGGGATTACGGTAGTGGAATTTTAGTTGTGAAAACTCAAACATTGATTTTCAGTAACGGTATGTATACTTTTTTGTACTTCTTCTTTATTTTGGTCCTAAAGTCAGTAAAATAAAATAAAAAAATAAAAAAAAAACTTTTAAACCATTTTAGGTTCTTTGTCATCTACTGTATTTACTATTTATAATTTAGATTATAGAATATACTTTACTGAATATTCAATAAATGAAGCATACGTTAAACAGGATTTATTTGATATTTGCAATATGCAATGAGTTTTGGCTCATTTTGGCTAAAAAGTTTCATACGGAATAAAGTGTATTGCTCACTATATTCGAAATTTTAAAACCCCAAAATGTTTACGTCTACCTCCTATAAGGTCTTTACTGACATAAGATCTTTAACACTTTACCTCATGAATATTCATGTATAAAATCATAACTTGATAAATATTAATTCCTATATTTTAACAAATGAAATACCGGTAGCTTTGGATGCCGAGTTTCAAAATTGGATGACAAAGAGAGAAGACCCTGATCAGACAGCTCCTTTGAGGATAGCTGCCTGATCTGGGTTTGTTATGTTTGGCAAGGCGTCAGACTGTTTCTGTATGAAGTCAATGATTTAACTAACCCAACAGACATTCCATGCAAGCTCACGAAATACCTCGTCTGAAACTCTCCAGGCGGGGTCAGACTGGCGGGACAGACCTACTGTACAATAGTTGACCTTACATTGCAAACAACCGTCCGGCCTGTATACGTAAAGAGGTGCATGTATAGTTACTGATGGACCGCTCACTGTTCAATCGTATAGGCTATTCGGCATATCTCGAATAAATAAATGTCGGTAAAACAAATATATTCAAGACTTGAGTAGCTGCATATGTATATACGACAAATGTTTTGGTCTTTCTGGTATAAGATGTTTTATTTTTTCATTCTTATCTATACTGATTAATACAGACAAAGCAACATAAGTAGTTGTAGCAGTTGCAGTGGTAGTAACAGCAGTAGTGGAGGTAGAAGCAGCATTAGTAGAAATAGTAGCAGTTGCAGTGGTAGTAACAGCAGTAGTGGAGGTAGAAGCAGCATCAGTAGAAATAGTAGCAGTTGCAGTGGTAGTAACAGCAGTAGTGGGTAGAAGCAACATCAGTAGAAATAGTAGCAGTTGTAGTGGTAGTAACACCATTAGTGGAGATAGAAGCAACATCAGTAGAAATAGTAGCAGTTGTAGTGCGAAATCCGTAGTAACAGTAGTAGTATTTTGCAGTAGTGTAAAAGTTATAGCAAAAGTAAATGATCTAATTGTAGTAGTAGCAGCAGCAGCAACAACAGCAGCAATAATATTTGTAGAAAATATAAATGTAGTAGTCGTATAGGAATTTGTTGTTGTAAGATCAATATATTATAACCATATTTACATAGTTTCTTATTTTTAAAGCATTATATCAATGCTTATTTAAAGACAGTACTAGTTGAGCGGTCAAATCTAGAAAGATTTAAAGAATCATTGAGACATGGCGTAAGTGTGGAAAGCATGCGTACACGGAAAATTACATTGGTCCGAAAAGCTAGAGTGAGAGATAATTTTGTTCTATATAAATAAAAAATATTTTTGATGTATTTCAGATTGGAAGAGGAAAAACAGCTTCATTCACCGTTCCTTCAAATTTCTCTATGCACGCATGCTTTCCACACTCCTGGAATGTTCTATATCTGAGAAAAAATGGACCTTTAATTCTGAAATACAATCGTGGCGACGGAAAACTCCTGAACAACAAAAGCATAAGCATCATCATAATCATCATCACCACCACCACCACATACATATTTTTTTAATTAAAGTGCAATGCGACAAAACGTTTAATAATTAAGATATATTTTCCATTAAAATATTTTCTAAAAATCAAAATGAAGACGTGTCTGATAGCCTGCCTTGTCAAATGTAAATGAATATGCCACTTCATACATTTCAATTTGTAAACATCATACACACAAAAATTATATTGCACGGCTTGGTTTGTCTATTAAAATATTTTTCCAACATAGTCCAGACAACAATGTCACTTCTGTATAACTGGGATCAACTTGACACAAATGTTTACATGTCAACTTCAAATACGACTGCAAGGGATATGCCTTGAGTGAAATTCTCGTTATGGACATGTCTGATTCATTTTTATAAATTCATACCTCGTTTAATTTCCGTTGATTTGAAAGTTAATTCATCTCTCGGCGATTCACGGGCTTGATCTGGCACGAACTTGCCGATAAATAATACTGAAAATTTCTTAAATTAGGAAGAAATGCATACCGCCATTTCTGCTTTATTAAATAATGAAGTACATGACCAAGTTAATCTTAATACTTGAGTATTTTTTATATATTTTAAATAATGTGCCCCTTATTCTGTAGGAATTACTTACCTAACAATGATCGGTGGAAAACGAGCCAGTCCCCGGCATCGTTTGAATTTCCTACCGCAGTGGGTTTCGAACTTATAGAATCTTCCGATCTTGATTAATTTCATACCACTTACTAGTCGTCCCTTGCGAAAATAAATCATGTAGAAGTAAAATAAAATCTGATCCGACTGTATTCATCGTGCATGAATATTTTGCATGTCAGTCATTTGATTTAATTAAATTTAAGTCATTTTTTATCTTATTCAGGTACAAAAGAGACTCGCGTGCGGTGACACAAATGCAGAAACAACTTTAATGTAACGCCGGGAAGTAACTGTCATTCCACAACCACCAAAGTTTTCACATTCCGAATATCCCGTGTGATCTCCGACATCAGCCGAGATATCATTCTGTTGTTTACAACAGTATCTTGTTCCTGATTTGAAAACCACCCAGTGATGTTCTCCCAGTGAAATCATACCCAGTGAAAATAAATCCGCGTGAAACAGAGTTGATGATAACCGCCATTTTCATTGTCATACATCGAATGTAACCAAAAAAATACTGCTTAAGTGACACATAAAGGGTAGTTTTAAAATGAGGACTTGAGGAATGAGCAATTGGTGAAAAAATGAAGTTACAAGTAGTTTGTTGTCTGTACATAAATACTGTCCTGGTCATCGGTCGGCAGATTCCAGTGGGTTCCACCGGAAAGTTCCATCTGGGAGTCGTGGACCGTGATTCCGTGGAGGATAATGTTAGTGACGGGAAAGACAAACGGAATAAGGCAGAGGAGAAATGGCTCGTAGACGCGGTATCTATCTATCTATCTATCTATCTATCTATGCATTCATCCATTTAGCTATCTATCTGTTTATCTATCTACCATACAACTGTCAGTCCAATCAGTTTCTGTGACTGAATGGTAAGAGTGCCCGCCCCGTAACAGGTAAGTCTTGGGTATATATCTCCAGTGATATAAGGGTTTTCCCAGGACTGGCTAGCTCATTGTCTAGATAATATGACAGGGTGTGGTATCATGCCACCTGTGGACGGCGTGATTCTCTCATGTATACCCAAATGTCTGAAATATTGTCCGTGGGACGTTAAAGCCAATCACACAAAGCTGACAGACCTAGACATAGCGTGGAAAATCATTTAAAATGTTTCACATTCCTTACGAATGTCTTTTTCACAGCGGTTTTGCAATTCTTGTAGCTTCACATTTAATCATTCAACACGTCGATCTGAGATTGATATTAAGTGCAGTTGAACTCGTACATGCATATAAAGTACAAAAATAAGTACATTACCGAAACGGACATATACATAACATATTTTTGTTTAAGATTTAAACAATGCTTAAGATGGCTCAGCAAAACTCTAAAGTATCCAATCAGAACATTGTATATAATAAGAAAAAATGCAATCACCATTTATAAGTATCATAATTGTGTAATGCGTTGATTAAAGGGTATGTCTTAACTTTTAGCCGAAAATTTTAAGTTTATAGATTTCATCACGCACAAGAATATTAAATACTCAATAATGTAAACACATGTATTTATAATTGAGGCCACACACATTGTTAAATCAAGCCTGAATAGTCAGTATACAAGTACATTAGAATAAACTTGAGAACACTACGGCCGAATTAAGTACAAACATTCAGATGGAAACTTTCCAAATACCTTCAGATTTAGTACATTTTTTAATTAAATGTCTTCGAGGAACTCTCGTGCAGAGAGAAGCGTGTTTAAAAATCAAACATTATCCTTTCTATTAACCCTAATTAACTTCTACGATTCACTTGTAATGTGTATTTAATCTGAACCTTCTTTCATTCGTTGCTTGATCGAATCCTTGCGTAAATTTAGGAATTAGTTTTGGGATGAGTTAAGAAATAAAATGTACTCATTAGAGTATATTACTATAAAATATGCGCTTAGCTTTAAACAAAAAACGATGACATATATCCGTGCTTGTGATTGTGTGTATATTTGTTTAATTGTATGTTTGCCTGTCTATCCGGAATGTATATGTCTCTCCCCATTTGTAGTTGCAAAAATAATTCCATAGATTTTTTTTTATGATTTATTTATTTTTTATTTATTTATTTTATTTGTGGCAAATCCATCCCTCACTCAGATAACGGTTTGGGGTTCAGGGTGGTGTCCATTCCCGTTCGTATCTGTCCACGGTCAGTGACGGTCTACTGACCACGCCCGCCCTGTATTGTTCGAATTATATGTCCATCTTGATCATCGAGAACGCAACTGAATGTACCGCCCAGATGTGTGATAGAATTTGATATGTGATTAAATGCGATAGTACGTGATATACTCTGATAGTCTCTGGATGTGTGTGATATAAGAGATCTCTCTGACAGACATGACCCAACTTTCAGCCTGTGATATCGTAACGATAAATCCAGACCTCGAAGTATTTTGCTTACCTCTCCTTTCACCACACAAAATAAGCAGTCAATCGGTGGTTGTTCCCGGATGCCTCTGAAGACCCCTAGTCTTCCTCCACCTGTAATTAGCTGCACGTCGTTATTTGACTTTTACAACGAAGATAAACTCCAAGGCAACAAAATAAACTAATATCACTGAAGTTTGCGATGGTCCATTGGTAAGGTACTTGGTTGCGTGTCCGACTGTTATGAGTTCGACCCCCGTTTTGGGGAAAATATCGTTAATTACCTTCCCGGGCGCAAAGTACTGGTCCAACCGAGGAACCGTCGAGAGGGATTAGTAGTTGTTAGACCTTGTTTCCTAAGCGATATAACGATTATGATTATATTATGACATAGTTTATATATACATTGTTATAATACTACAAAATAATTAAGCAGATTTTAATACTCGATGATAAAACACTATTGTTCTTCAAAAGGGTATTCATTTTTATGAATAATACTGATCGTAATATGTTTATCTTTTATACCTTGCAAAAATTAAAAAAAAAAAATGTGACCGGTGTCCATTATTTGTTCTATTGAAAGGTAAAAGTCGGACAACGAAAAACACGAGTAAATCATGACAGATTCTAAAAATGCAATAAAAGCATTCAACAAGAACGGGAAAGATTACGTAATTAAATTGAATCGCATAGTTTCGTTTTTTGTTTTCTACACTCTTAAATTAACGTTGCTTAACAAAAAAAACAAAAAAAAAACTTTGAAGATGATTTTGCTAATTATTTCACTACTGTCTGAAATAAAAAAATCTTCGCATTATTTCTGTAATCTTCGTAGTTTATCACTACCGTCCAAAATATTCTCGTAATAGATCGGTATTAACATCGGTAGCTGAAGAAAACTGAACAAAACTTGATATGACGGCAACATACTGCAGGTGCGAATTAATTACAAATTAAGCTCTGTGTTTCGGAATGGTTATTGCATTTTAATTACAGATATTATGAGGTATAATACCGCCAATAATTAAAAGGATTGGGAACATCTGTACTGAGTGGGGTCTGCCTTTTATTTCAGGAAGTGGTTTTGGCATGCAATACAGTCCGTTAATTTGAAATGAAAACAACACGATGAGTGATGAAACGCATTCTTAAGAAAACTAATAAACGAACCAATAACAGACCGCGTATATCTTTACTTTATATATATTGGTCTGTTTATTTATTCTAAGATTTTAATCGATTTCTGCTCTTGCCTTGATTAGAATCAGGAAGCAATTTAGAGCAAATCCAGGTCAGTTTGATTTACACACGTTGCGAATTTGAAATGAAAAGCTCAGCATTTTTTTAAGCATTTTTTATGAATATGTATCTGGTAAACGCCAGTCTAATCGGCACTGGTACATTTTTCTTTTTCTTTTTTTTTTTCTTTTTTTTTTTTGCAATAAGCACTGATGGCGAACTTGCAAACTTGGCAGACAGTGGGATTCCACGTTGCGTTAAATGGAAAACCCGGTTTGCCAGTAATTAATATTATTTACCGCTAATTAATGAGGCACCACGTGATTGGTCGCAGCAGACGGCTGTCTGTGGTATCTGGATCCTTCTGGGTAAACAAGGATATCGTCTGCATGAGGCAGGTCTGTTGACCGAGGGTCAACAGAACAGTGTAAGATTGTCTGGTACAAGATGCAAGAGAGATCAAACTGACACGGGAATGCTAGAGGGAGTAGAGTTCAAGGTTGTCGTCAATGAATGAGCCACTTTATAAGCTCAACTGAGCATGCCCAATGTGGGTGTCGTGACGTCTACCTTTCTCCCCAAGTTACCGATACGGTACATGTGTTTTGAAAGAACCGTAGAAAATGATGAGAATTCGTATGGATGCTGTAAAAAATGCTCAAATGAACAATTTGAACTTTTTATCGCATTTGCCAACACGAGAAATGGAAAGTCAGTTTGCTTTACAACAATTTACTGATATAAGACCTCGAAAAATAATGTCACAAAGCTGTGAAAGTGTACGACTGTAATTTTCTCACATATCATTTTTCACACATGTGAAAAATGTCATCATATTCGTCTCAAATGTGATTTTTTATGCAACACAGTCTCATTTTTTTCACATTTACTGTGAAATCTAGGAACGATGCTGGTTTTTGATGTGATATAAAATTTCATTCTTCAAACTTAAGTTTCAGTAGGCAAAATCTGCATATTTGCACTGAGACCCAATTTTCACACAATTTGCTTGGCTATAGATTCCTATATCTGTTTACCGTAAGTCGAATACAATATGGTGCAGTACCGCATTTGAACTGATTGCCTAACCACAAGCAAAGGCTTTGGATGGAAAATGTTTGTTGTTGTTGTTGATTTAAACAAACACTGGCATTTAACAGTATAAAGGAGGTAGCATAAATTTATCTGCAAGCTTTTCTAGGTCTGAACGGATACAGAAAAAAGAAAGTAACAATGCTCTCATTGCGTTATAGGGCTTCGCACCAATGCGTCCTGTGTTCTTGGTCTCAGAGGAGAGAGGATACATTGGTCGCCTTTTTTCTTCATGTTTCCCGGGTTCTTCCCGCAGTAATAAAACACACACACACACGCCACCGCTGTGCCATTGGGAATGATTTATTCAAGTCATGATAATCGATGTCAAATAAATAAAGTTTAACGATTGCGTGATTAATTAGGTTTGATACTATCTGAAATTCCTGTTCACCTCCAACATCTTCACTAGATTTGTATTTATAGAAGGAATGATGGTACATTATAACCTCATTCCTCATTTCTCCCCTCATCGTTTGCCATCCTTATCAGCTATGTTGACATGAATAAATATTGTCAGAACCGCTCTAAATAACGGCTCCGTAAAAACAAATCATAATCATTAAAAAAAATCTAAAAAATATTACAGGAAATAGTCCCCACTGGCGCAGTCATTTTTTATACTGATGTAACGATAGTACAGACATAATGTGAGATTGGCATTACCGTGATAATCCCTGAATCTGCATTCGCCGCGAAATGCAGAATTTTCCTCTTCTCTAGAGGTTTATTACATCGGAAAGCAGTTCAGTATATATCACAATAACATTGTTTGTTCTTTGCCATGATATAAATTACCTTATATCACGCGTTGTGTACGCTGCGTACGTTCAGGCGGTAATCTGACCTTGTTTTTAAAATTAGCCGACATCCGGGTAAGTCTATACGACATCAATCATTCGGAAACCCTCGTATTCGATGGCGGCTATCTAAATAAACTAATTAATGAACGAAAAACATGGAGCATTCCTTAAGCTTCAAGTCGTCACTATGTAGCAGAGCTTCACGGAATGTTTAGAAATCAAATTACATGCACCAACTGACAGGATGATTTTTACTGTCTAGTGACCTTGCTGTCTCAGCAATACAAGTAAAGCATATTTTCGGATTATATTTATGATTAGAATGACTGTCAACGATGATGATGATGATGATGATGATGATGATGATGATGATAAGACGGTTATAAAAGTTCCTCATCATTCAACGGCGATCGAACTAACAACCTTCAAGTTTACCACATGGTTCTGCTATCATCATCATCATATCATCATCATCACAGTCGTGGTCGTCCGGTGACGATAATTATTACACAATGGATGGCTGGGTAACGTTGACATTTATGAATAATCGAAATAAAGCACCCCGATGTGACATGGGCGCCATTATCCGAAAAGTCAAGTGTCTATGACACGCGTAATCAGCCGTATACAGACGTTTATTTCACACCCACTCGATTGCTTCAGGACGCAACAAATAAATATTATGTTACTTTTGCACGCACTGAAATATTTTCTTCAACTTAGATTCGCTCACTGAACTCTAGAAACACATATTTTACTTTCAACAGTCATTCTGTTTTTCAAAGGTATTCGCGGTACACCCTCATTTATGTCATGGCAATTTTAGCTAACTATTACATTTCATATTTTTGACTCTCGTACACAGTGATTAAATTTCAGAATTGCTGTTGTTGCTGTTGCTGTTTTATTTTTTGTTTTGTAATTACATTGATTTCAAATTTCATACTATCATTTTAACCGTTTTATTTTACAAACATTACCCATCCTTGCATTAATTCATAATACAGTGTTATCTCTCTACAACGGCATTCATTATAACAACATCCTCTTTATAACAGCAGTAGTCTCGAAAACTTAAGTGCATTATCCTTCTACGTCTCTATTCTTTACAGTGACAGTTTCTCTAAAACAACAAAATTCGCTGAAACAAACACCGCTGTTGTAATGAGAGTTGACTGTACTTTGAATAATTATTCTGATATAGCCTGTGGAAATCTTTTAACAGAGAAAACGAATGGGTAACAAAGTGTTTGTTGGTCATTAAATGCATTCCTGGAACATATATGCCCTTGGGAAGAGGTGCAGTAACACACTTAAGTCCGACATTGCGGATTTCTTCTCAGATTATCTGTAATATCTTAGTTATTGCCAGGTTTGATCTCCGCGTGCAAGCGTCTGAACAATTGCGCTTGTGATTGACGGCGCGCGCTCTCCTAACAGGTGTGCATGTTTGCATGCCGAGTCCAATCTCATCTACAAGAGATAATTGACAGTTATGTGCATTTTACATGATAAAACCATTCTATATATGCGTTTAAAATCGCTAAAAGAGCTACTTCAACATTTTCATCCGAATCAGCGTTTTTTTTCAATAATCGGTTTCTATCTCGATACCAACGGTTACCTGCCGCGATAATATCGCAAGATTTCGGTTAATCGATTCAGTTTCATCGATTCTGCACCATGTTAAACCGATCTACAGATTCAGATGAAAGAGATATACCTTAGGGTGTCTCTTTTTTGTGAACTTTGAAAAATAACAGAAAGGCTGGAAGGTTGTTGTGAGATGGGCACGCGGTGAAAGCCAATATGAGAGCAAAGGTCGTTTAAAGATAGATAAAAATAGTGAATGCACCAGTTCGCACTGAAAGACAATAAAAGGGAGTCGCTGCAGATATGGGTAACTCTATTTAGGAGCGATACAGTTTTAAAGCAACTTTACAATTTTTTCACATCTTTCATGTTTATTTTTCATTTCACAAGATGTAGTTTTGACTTGATCTAATTTGCCATTTTTGGAAATACAGTCAAACAGTTCAGTCAAGGAACAGGAGGAAGTGATCGCTTAACAGGGGTGACCGCTAAATGAAGGTTTAATGTTGAATAATATGCTACAGTTAGAAAATTTTAAAATTAACCGCTAAATACAGTTTGACCGCTTAACACAGGTCACCGCTTACAAGCTCAACTGTATATTGGAATTCGACGATTCTCACGTCGTGACTTCCGGTTTACCAAAGTGTGATGTTTACGTTGTTGATTAATAACATATTTACACTCTTGAACAAAATAAAACACATGTATATGTATACGGAATATTCTTTTAAAAAAAGGTCATCTAATAAAACGCAACAAGGTGTTCTTAAATCGTAAAATATTCAGTCTTTTTTTTTAATTTTTAGTAGAGTGTTTGTGCTCATGTTTTGTTAACCCTGATGAAAACGTAAGCCAAAACGTTGATACTAAAATAAACTTAAGTCATTAACTTTTCCATGTGATGTTCTTGATTTATCTCATACTGTGGGAATATTAATCAGTCGCATAGTTCTTAGACATTTTTAGAACTACCGGTATAGACCATTTCACCGGGGGTTTGGCAATACTATAATTCGCTGATTTAAACTGACCAATCGGTGACTGGGGAAAAATTTCAAATACACTGTATATAATTATTTCCCATTGAACACTGTTTTGAATTAAACACCAGCAGGTAGATTAGGTGTTCGGGGAGTGCTCGTTGATTAACGTATTCTTACGTCTCATTTCGGAGTGAAATGGTCTACTGACTCAGGCCAATTCCAATGGTATTCGGCCACTTACGGCCGCGGCATTTATCATGACGTCTCAAAATGAGTATGCATATTGGTTTAACTAATAAACTCGACAAACAAAAGCACTTGAACCTTGCCATCAATAGCTACTCTTGTTCATCAACTTCCGACAAACACTCGGAGCAGAGATATGTCTGTTTTAGTGACATGGCAATTCAACGGTCCTAATGTCATTGCAGGTACTATATTTGCAAAGTCCGCAATTTTGAGACGTCATCAAAACTACATTGTAAGGATATCTAGAAAGTTTCTAGTATACTAGTGTTAGTAATTTCTAGCGGACATGTTATAAATTCTGAATTTCAAAATGGACGTTGACGGACTATATTGACGTCGTTTAATTGATGTTAAGTTTAATGTGACGTGATGGCATTACTACTGGTATATACATGTATGCTGGTATTAGGGTTAGTGTGCTAATAACAAGCGGACACTTTCTAGAAAGTGGGCTACAGCAGACACATTAATTAATGTCCCGTCACAATCTTAAGGTTTTGTTTAAACAAGGGTAAATATTTTCCCAGTATCTAGAGTGTAATTATACCACGCTTCTGATAACTGCATTAAATCTGCTTGGAAATCTACCGGTACGTCAGTGCATGCCAGGAAATAAAACCTACAAGGGAGTCATTTCAATTTGCAGAAACCATTTAAACGTGATGCACAAGAGCCAGAAATTTGCAGAAACCATTATAACGTGATGTACAAGTACCAGATCGTTTCTTCCTGACTTAATTGCCAGTTGGTCCTTTTTTTGTTTTGTTTTTGTTTTTGTTTTTTTCACGTAATCATTTATCATCTTGACAGATATATTATGATGACTACCAATCGGATGCACCCGTCTCCGACGTCACGTATGACTTTTGCCCTCCTGTACCGGAAGTAACATCAGACGAGGCATGCGCACTCGATGATTGCAAAAGTGATATGGACTGTGCGGACAATTTCAGATGTTGCTTCAATGGCTGTGTATTCACGTGCCAGTTTGAAGTACTCCCAGCGCCAGGCAGGTTTTTTAATTGCCTCTTAATAAATGATAACGTTGTGTTTATTTTTATAGCGTTTTGCTTCCACTGCAAAAGGAACGGCGACTGCTTTAAACAAAACAATTTGACATTTTGTGTGAACACAGTTGCCACCGAAAACCACTTAATTTTTCATTTATTCCCTAATTTATTGCATTTCCGACCCATTCCATTTTAAAGATAAAACACATCAATGTATCCATAAATTTAAGATTCAATTATAATTTAATAGTCTTCACCGATAAGAATTCTCGTTAGACCATTCTCATGTAACAAACTGCATAAAATTGACTTTTAAATTTTTTTTCTAGGATAAAAAAAAAGAAATACTTTGAAATATATACACTTAGATCTGCAAGAAATACGAACTTTGAATTATACCTGTATACGACATATTGATGCTGGAATATATACGACACATACAACTGAATACGACAGATATGTTTTGAAATATATACGACATATACATTTGATTTATATCGCTATAGGGAAATTTAAACAAATATGATAAATATACGACATCTCAGTTTTGAAATATACACGACATATAAACTACATGTATATCAAGATTTTGAAATATACATGACATATAAACGATATTAAGATTTACATCACTCCGTGTCACGCGCCTGTATTCTATATGTATGCATAGTGTGTTGAACTCGAACAGCTGGATTAAATGTGTTTCATTCATCACTCATATGATGTTGAAAATGTATAAGAAATACACAAGTTAAATCGTTATTTTCAGTTATTATTTGAAACTATTTTCTTGGTGTTAGATTACAAAAGTAATTCGTGCACAGTCCGTTCCTTCATTTGTTTATTTGTTAGTTGTTATAATCGCGTTTTACTGTCACTATAGGTCGTATGATTAAAATAATCTGACATGAATTGTCATTCCATATCAAATTTTACTAAACGAGTTCATGAAAATGTTATTCAGGTCATGAAAATGTTATTAAGCGAGCCTTTGGCTTTTCGTTTCGTAAAATTTGATATGAAATAACAATTCATGTCAGATTCTATACATACGATATCTAGATTTCAAAACATATATGACATATATACGATATCTCGGTTTTATAATACATGTATTTATGACATATATTCGAAAATTAGGCATCTAAATTTTATATATACGTATGTTATATACATGACATGAAATTATGTGATGCTCGTATCTTAGGTGCGTTACGAAATGATCTCAACTCAATAATTAAAATGGCGTTCTAGAAAATTCACTATGACCTTAACTTGAATATGCATTTTGTAACAAGGATTATCTTCGTTCATTTCAGTGGTTGATTGGATGAAAGAGCCCAGACGGTCACGATCAGGTAACACTTGTGTTTCTATAATAATGCTATAAACAAACCTATCTTAACTGATCAGCCACACTTTCACACATGCACGCGCGCACGGATTGGCGCAATACCTTTGGGTAAAGTTATATACATTTCAATCTCTCCTGAGTGGCTAGTCCTAACAACCAGAAACATATGTTGTTGTTGTTGTTGTTGTTGTTGTTGTTGTTGTTGTATATTGACCATTTTAATCAAATTACAAAAGTTTATTCATTTTATCTATGTAATCATAATGTTTACCTGTAGACAATCAATTGCAAAAACCATATAATACTCGGTAACGTCAGAAACAGAAAAAAGCCTTGAATAAATCTAGAAAGAATAGAATTCATAAGAATCAAAAGAATAGAGATCAATTAATACATGAAATGTGAATAACAAATTGACATTATTGTTTAACTTGTGAATACATTGAAAAAAATACAAATACTTATATATATAAGGCTAACGTCATACGTAAAGATTTTCTGAACGTTGAATAAATAAATATCAATATATAGATGTTTAAATATATTATAAGAGCTTTTTTTACAGTAGAGATATATTTTTTACAGTAGAGATATATTTTTTTCTTAAAATAAGGTTCTCTCTATCATAAATATAAAGAGGACCTGTTGAATTTAAGGCATCCTCAATTAGTTAATTTTTTTTTTTCAATACTTTATAAGTACTGTTCTGTTCTACAAGTATGGGAGAGTGAATATTTTGTACATGTATTTGATATTATTAACATGTCACGTGTTCTTTGTTATATTAAATGTATACATTTTTGTAAGACGAAAAACTGTAAAGTTTAAGTCGAATAAAATATCTGAAGATCTGAATCTTAAACGAATTAGATTTATATTAAACATGATAATAATGTTAACGATTTTGCCCTACAGGCGTGTCGTGGTTGATCCCGGGCCCCAAGAAGTCATCGGTGGAAGGTATGTTCTAAGATGTCTTATGTCACAAAGGCAGGCAGGTAGAGCACTACACACATACAGGTCCCATAGAAAAACACATAAAGGACAGTGCAATAGTAAATCTTTAATACATTACACCATATATAGAGCTGACGCAACTTAACATAATATAGATTGCATATACATTATATTGGTTGTAAACGTGATAAACATATATCAGGCGTATGAATTAATTGCATACAAATAAATTGCATCACACATGATTAACTTTGTAACCATATAATGTACCTATCATACGTTGGACATAATTGTATAGTTACACACGCTATATAGACATAAACGTGATATACAGTCATGCACATGATAATAATTGTACTCAAATGATATAGATACCATGCACATTATATACAGTCATGCACATGATAATAATTGTACTCAAATGATATAGATATCATGCACATTATATACAGTCATGCACATGATAATAATTGTACTCAAATGATATAGATATCATGCACATTATATACAGTCATGCACATGATAATAATTGTACTCAAATGATATAGATATCATGCACATTATATACAGTCATGCACATGATAATAATTGTACTCAAATGATAAAGATATCATGCACATTATGTACAGTCATGCACATGATAATAATTGTACTCAAATGATATAGATATCATGCACATTATATACAGTCATGCACATGATAATAATTGTACTCAAATGATATAAATATCATGCACATTATATACAGTCATACACATGATAATAATTGTACTCAAATGATATAGATATCATGCACATTATATACAGTCATACACATGATAATAATTGTACTCAAATGATATAGATATCATGCACATTATATACAGTCATGCACATGATAATAATTGTACTCAAATGATATAGATATCATGCACATTATATACAGTCATGCAAATGATAATAATTGTACTCAAATGATATAGATATCATGCACATTATATACAGTCATGCACATGATAATAATTGTACTCAAATGATATAGATATCATGCACATTATATACAGTCATGCACATGATAATAATTGTACTCAAATGATAAAGATATCATGCACATTATATACAGTCATGCACATGATAATAATTGTACTCAAATGATATAGATATCATGCACATTATATACAGTCATGCACATGATAATAATTGTACTCAAATGATATAGATATCATGCACATTATATACAGTCATGCACATGATAATAATTGTACTCAAATGATAAAGATATCATGCACATTATATACAGTCATGCACATTATAATAATTGTACTCAAATGATATAGATATCATGCACATAATATACAGTCATGCACATGATAATAATTGTACTCAAATGATATAGATACCATGCACATTATATACAGTCATACACATGATAATAATTGTACTCAAATGATATAGATATCATGCACATTATATACAGTCATACACATGATAATAATTGTACTCAAATGATATAGATATCATGCACATTATATACAGTCATACACATGATAATAATTGTACTCAAATGATATAGATACCATTCACATTATATACAGTCATACACATGATAATAATTGTACTCAAATGATATAGATATCATGCACATTATATACATAGCATACATATGATACAAATATCATACACAAGATATATATCATACGCAATATATACATAGCATACATATGATAAAAATATCATACACAAGATGTATATCATGCGCAATATATACATAGCATACATATGATAAAAATATCATACACAAGATACATATCATACGCAATGTATACATAGCATACATATGATACAAATATCATACACAAGATATATATCATACCATATATACATAGTACTCACATGATAAACATATAATACACAAGATATATATCATACACAATGTATAGTTAGTATACGCATAATAAACATGTCATATACAAGATATTTGCTTTTCTTTTCGGCACGCTTATTGCGGGTTGCCAGTGTGGCACGGGATCAGTTTTGACGGGAATAAACCAGTGTATGGCATTCAAATGTCGTTCTTTGTGTGGTAAGCATTACATGATAAGGGTTAATTTATTTATTTTTTATTTATTTTTTTTTTTTTTTAGGCAAACTACTGAACCTTACTATTGGTTATATTTACTTGCCTTATTTGGGCATTGGTTTTTTTTTTCTTGCTGACCAGTGCAAAATTATTTTTATTCATTTTTTTTTAAATAAATGACCTCCTCCCATGAAATCGCGCTAGTGTTATTATTAGTTGTTGAAGAAGTAATCTTTTTTCGGACAAACATAGTGAGGGAGAAAATAAATATCATACACAATATATACATAGCGTTAACATGATAACATGTCATACATAAGCAATATATTTATAGCAATCACCCAATACACATGGCATACATAACACACATCTGATGATAATTTTAAACTAGACTCATAAGCTGTTTATTTCACCAGTCAAAAAAAATCATACTTAATCAAGCTTGCAATATTCTGTAAATCAATTCAAATGAGGTATTTCCCCATTTGATAAATAAAATTACATCTTTAATAAAAAAGGCCAAAAATGTGATTTATATCAAATACACATGATACATTATATACAAATAATGTAGACAACTTGCATATTTTTTCTATTACAAACACATAGTATACATTACAAACACATAGTATACCAAGTACACAAATGATAACATGACATACATGTGTAATACAAATTACACAAATGATAAACATAGCATACAAATGGTATACATAGAACACAAATGATAAATATACCATGCACATGGTATAACTAGTACACATGGTATGCCTAGTACACAAATGAAAACCATAGCTATGCACACGGTATGCCTAGTACACAAATGATAACATAGCATGCACATGGTATACCTAGTACACAAATGATAACCATAGCATACACATGGTATACCTAGTACACAAATGATAACCATAGCATGCACATGGTATACCTAGTACACAAATGATAACCATAGCATACACATGGTATACCTAGTACACAAATGATAACCATAGCATACACATGGTATACCTAGTACACAAATGATAACCATAGCATACACATGGTATACCTAGTACACAAATGATAACCATAGCATACACATGGTATACCTAGTACACAAATGATAACCATAGCATACACATGGTATACCTAGTACACAAATGATAACCATAGCATGCACATGGTATACCTAGTACACAAATGATAACCATAGCAGGCACATGGGATACCTAGTACACAAATGATAACCATAGCATACACATGGTATACCTAGTACACAAATGATAACCATAGCATACACATGGTATACCTAGTACACAAATGATAACCATAGCATGCACATGGTATACAGAGTACACAAATGATAACCATAGCATACACATGGTATACCTAGTACACAAATGATAACCATAGCATGCACATGGTATACCTAGTACACAAATGATAACCATAGCATGCACATGGTATACAGAGTACACAAATGATAACCATAGCATACACATGGTATACCTAGTACACAAATGATAACCATAGCATACACATGGTATACAGAGTACACAAATGATAACCATAGCATACACATGGTATACAGAGTACACAAATGATAACCATAGCATACACATGGTATACAGAGTACACAAATGATAACCATAGCATGCACATGGTATACCTAGTACACAAATGATAACCATAGCATGCACATGGTATACCTAGTACACAAATGATAACCATAGCATGCACATGGTATACCTAGTACACAAATGATAACATAGCATACACATGGTATACCTAGTACACAAATGATAACCATAGCATACACATGGTATACCTAGTACACAAATGATAACCATAGCATACACATGGTATACCTAGTACACAAATGATAACCATAGCATACACATGGTATACCTAGTACACAAATGATAACCATAGCATGCACATGGTATACCTAGTACACAAATGATAACATAGCATACACATGGTATACCTAGTATACAAATGATAACCATAGCATGCACATGGTATACCTAGTACACAAATGATAACCATAGCATACATATGGTATACAGAGTACACAAATGATTACCATAGCATGCACATGGTATACCTAGTACACAAATGATAACCATAGCATGCATATGGTATACCTAGTACACAAATGATAACCATAGCATACATATGGTATACCTAGTACACAAATGATAACCATAGCATACACATGGTATACCTAGTACACAAATGATAACCATAGCATACACATGGTATACCTAGTACACAAATGATAACCATAGCATACACATGGTATACCTAGTACACAAATGATAACCATAGCATACACATGGTATACCTAGTACACAAATGATAACCATAGCATACACATGGTATACCTAGTACACAAATGATAACCATAGCATACACATGGTATACCTAGTACACAAATGATAACCATAGCATACACATGGTATACCTAGTACACAAATGATAACCATAGCATGCACATGGTATACCTAGTACACAAATGATAACCATAGCATACACATGGTATACCTAGTACACAAATGATAACCATAGCATACACATGGTATACCTAGTACACAAATGATAACCATAGCATACACATGGTATACCTAGTACACAAATGAAAACCATAGCATACACATGGTATACCTAGTACACAAATGATAACCATAGCTATGCGCATGGTATACAGAGTACACAAATGATAACCATAGCTATGCGCATGGTATACAGAGTACACAAATGAAAACCATAGCATACACATGGTATACAGAGTACACAAATGATAACCATAGCATACACATAGTACATATCGCAAAAGGACAGAAATTAACATCACATTATCCGGAATCAGATTTCTGCTAATCGCATTACATAATGCATAGACCAATGGCGGTGTTTACACAATGTTGCACGATCAGATTGATGTTTTATTTCTGTCCCTCATTATCTTGTCATATTTTTATTTAGTACTTCATTATTTTCACTGTGTGTTTTATGTTCTTGGCGAATATTACAAGACAGTATACATTAGTTTATGTGGCTGATTTAAGAAAATGGGAAAAAACCCATCGCCGACACATTTTTCTCCAAGGATAATCCAAAACAAACCACAGTTATTACGACCTTCAAAGAACACCTAATTGCCTTAAATTAGTTTTATGGTTTTGTTTATAAACATCCCAGTGTGAGTTTGGCACTGGAGACAAGGTAAAATTTTGCCTCAGACAATTGCCCAATAGGTATTATGTCTGGCTGTGTCAGAGAATGTTAGCAGTCGTTCCTTCTTAAAGGCTAGAGGTCAATGTAAGGATGGAAAATGTATATTCTCTGCGTGGATTGAATATAAGTTCCTCCAACTTACGGTAGTAACTCTCAAACTTGGAATATAATAAAATAAAGTTGTCACCATCGGGGCTCGAATCTACAATCCGGGGGATTAATTTGTCTATAGTATCATTAGCTATTTGTCTTGGTGTTCCAGAAACCATTGTTCTATTTTATAATTTATCTATACACACGATAGTGTTATATATCATCTAATGCAGTGACAAATGTGGTAAAGTAATAAAATGAAACGTAAACAGGAAATCGGATATATCCGCGTCTTGTTCACGCTACTTTTCACTTCGTAATAATTGTATAGAAAGGTTTTGAAGGGATCATTTCCTAAGAAGGAACAAGGTCACAGGTTAAGAGTTATTTGCATTTTTATTGTACCAACGACTTCTTCCTAACGTTTATATTGTCGTCTGCCTCACTTCCTGTCCCCACACTTTTGCTAGGATCAGTGTCTCAAAAGTGCCGTTTGTTATTCGTGAAAATAAAAATTTGATTTATGAAACCAGACTAATAGCAAATGATTTACTCGGTATTTACGACCTTGATTATAGATTTCGCTCTCTCTGGTCTTAGCCGGTATATGCACTATCGCATATATTCGGTAATTTCCGTAAATAAACGACAGATTGCATAACACGAATGCAATTCCTCCGTCACGACAGGCCGTCAATCGTTGGTCACGTGATACTTACGGCAGCCGTCTGGCACGCGCATCTACCAGACGGGTTGTAATCTCGATTCTTCGTAATAATTGTCAGGTAACGATTTCCACAGACTGGTTTTCAGCTACCTGTCGATCATACGTCTCTCCTGGGAATATTTTATATTTTGAATAAGAGAACCGTGTTCCTTCGGTCCCGCTCGCCTGATCTTTATGACCCCCCCCCCCCCCCCCGCCAACACTCAAAAGTAAGTTAACGTCAAAGAAAGTGTTAAAAATTGAAATTGTAATATTGATATAATATCATTGCAAAATATCATAACCTCTGTCCTTAATACTATTCATTATATATGATTTACATTAATTTTATTGTTTTCTACATATTGCTTCTTGTTGTTAAACTTGTCTTTAAGGCGTATGCAAATTACTTGAGGCAGCCATTTGAAGCTGAGATAATTTTGGCAAAAACAAAACTTGGCGATAAGAAACTTATTTAATACCTCTTAAATACCCTTTCCTGTTACATTATAATGTTTGTAAAGAGACAAATATAATTGTTACTCCTACTTCATTTCTTCTTACAAGTTGAATTACTTTTGCTAAGATACATGTACTTCGAGATGGAGCTTGCTTAAGCATTTGTCAAAAGTCAAACCGTCTATGCCTCTCCGTTATTCAAAAAAATATTTCTGTTTTAGTATGGAACACAGCCCGATAGAAGGTCATGAAGTTTGAACATAATCACACCTTTCCATTTTCAGAGTTTTCTTAAAGATTTGATGCAAGCTTACATAATATATAAAAACAATGTCCCAAGACTACAGTTTCTACATTCCGCACTAAATTAGTGTAAGGTTTGTATTTCATAACATTGATAGCGTCACACAAACAGAACATATAGGAACCAGCATCTCTGATGGGAAAACCATCTTGGTGCACGGAGAAAAAAAAACCTTGGGGATAAACGGCATACTAGTACCCTCTTGTTTTTAACCCTTGTTTATCTAGTTTACAGGATGATGAAAGGAAATCGACGTAGCTTAAAGGTGGATTGGTAAATTTGATCCGGATCTTGGCAATTTTATCTAAAAAGACAGTTTTATGATTTAATCAAGTTAATTAAGTAATAAAAATGGAACAAATGTAAACAGATTTGTCAGTATACATCCATCTTATGTAATGAATATAAGATATAGTAATGTATTTAGGTCTAC